>JZKD02S1672964.1:689958-701919 GCA_000966675.3 Picea glauca | reverse complement strand
TGTACTTCATCACACTATCCTTAATGTTTTCATGAGTGCAACACAACAGTTCTCAATCGTTTTCACAGTATTACAACCATCATCACTATGGTGTCAAAACATTTTCGTTTATCAATGTACTAGCTTTCTCATCCCATAGAAAACATAATGCACAGCAAGTAAAGAATTGAGGGCTCTCCTCTTCTTCAAATTCTTTCTACGTCGCCTGGGACTTTTCAGCCCAGTCGAGTTATCTCTAAGGCCTCACTGTCTCTTCTCTACTTTTGCAATTCTACTCCCTGTCGGGATCTTCCTGCTCTTTTCCTTGAGCCGGCTTGGTTAGGCCTCACCCTAACCCTTTTTGGGATACCGCAACATGCTTTAATAGAAACTCTTTGCTCATAATGAATCATGAACATGTGCATCCTACACACTTCCATTCGGTTATCAGAATGGTCAATATTCAGTTGTTAGTCTTCTATTAATTACATGATTCTTTCGAAATGTAATCTAGGATTCTTATATATGGACAGGCCTTGCAGCCCATTGTCCAACCTTCAAAAATTATTAGGGTTGTGACTTTGTTCTTCTGACAGAGTCCTTACACAGTTCCTCCACTGGGAACTCCTTCAGTATGCAACTTCCTTGTTACATATCCATCACTATTTGTGATGGCCTCAAGCTCGAATTAGCTTCAGCTTGTTAATAAGCATTCTTTAAGGGACATAGACATATCTTTCTGGTATGTATTCCAGATTATGCATCCACACATGTTCTAGGTTTTTGCTAACTTACATCCACGATGTACTTAGCTATACTCATAATCATAAGCCTGTGTCCAGTTGCCATAGGTATATTTTACAACCCACATGCATCTTTACTATTAAGATCAGTCAATTCAGATTCATTCACAATCCTTCTCATGTGATGCTCAAAGGCGTAATCATTTGTCTCTTATTATGACAAGAGAGAATCTTTGCTCATTTACCCTTTCATCTGATTATATTGGTACTTCCTGAGGAAATGGAATACATTCCCCTCTGGCTATTATTTAGAACAGAACTTTCATGACTCCCCAGAATGGAGTCAGCTATGCCTTCATCGTATTCATTTAATCTGGACAAGAGCAATACTTGCTTCACATTTCACTCATCAGGGCAATCATATTGGGCCTATAGTATACTTATACTCTTACATCATACATGTGCATTACTTGCACATTTAATATCATTCATACCTTACTGGTATTAATATCAGGCTTCCTATTATGAAGCTTCACAATGCATTAAACTCATGCACTCAAGTACAATTGAACACAGCTAAGTATTCATCATACTAGTTCACGCCTTCTCCTCACATGACCACCGGCAATGACCACGATCTGAACTAAAAGGTGCTTCGCATTTCACGATTTTGGGATTCTTGTTGCAAGGAACTTTGGTTCCTCGATCCCCGAAATCCGAAAACCCAAAAGACCGAGGCTAAGGTTTTCTCGGCTCTTTTATTCACATGACCCTTCGCTCTGAACCTGGGGTCAACTCCTAGACACGCATCAGGGTCCCATGTTTCGGCGAATCCACAGACAATGCTCCACTGTTTCCCAAACCTATGATCCACGAGGGTCTGGCAACCTGGATCCCACGGTCCAGATCTCTCTGCCAATCAATGGTCCTGATCAAATCCCGACTTTCCACCTTTCGGGATTCTGGCGGAGTCTTCACCTCCTAACTCCCGATTTTGAATCCCCAAAATGTGTATGCATCAGATCAACGATCCACCGTCTATCTCGATCCAACGACTCAGGTTGGATGTCGGGATTTCATGACATGCGAGTTCACAAAACTCTGCCTGTTGACTTCTAAACCTCCGACTCCCGAAGATCCGATTACACCGGATCTACGGTTCAGGTCATCTGCTAACCAACGACCCTGATTGAATCGATGATTTACCTTGCGTGACTTTGGGAAAGTCTTCGCTTCTATTTTCCCAATAGTCGAAACCTCGAAGCTCTAGATCAACGACTCTCGTTGATTCCAATCTAATGGATACTATTCCTCCTGAGTTTGTGAGTGATGAGAGGTTATCATCCTTATCTTCTCCGTTGATCTACTAGATCTAACGGTTCACAAAATTTCGATATTCCTCCCTCCAAGAATTCCACCGTCCGTTCATATTTTCAATGACTTCCAGCCATGAACTTGGCATCAACTCTTCCGGAATCAACCTCTGTGTTCAACCTCTAGAGCTTTCAAACTTTAACACAAGCTTGTTTCTATATGCACTCCTTGTGCTCTATATGCACACTCGGCATACGAAATTTCCCCGTTATCTTTTCTGAGCTTTTAAGTTACTTACAGGACTAATCTCATAGTCATAACTCATACAGATGCTACCCTCTCTTTATGGGAACAACCAACAAGGGTCACTCTTGGGAATTAGAAACAGTCCCAAAGGACTCCTCTTAATCTTGTTTAAACAAATTATCCTTGTTGTCGATTCTAACCATTATAGGTCAGGTAATCTGACCCTACATATTTTCATCAGTCCTCTCAATCGTGAGGAGTTATATGCTCAGGGTTTAGTCTTTTAATAATACATTAATTATAACTTTCTAAGGATCCTACCAGTTCTTACCATATTTCCTAAATCATGAAGGAGTTCTTCATGAGGATCTTAATTCTTACCTAACCAGCCATCTCAATTGCAAGAGACTCTACCTGCTTTAGTAGGTAGCCATCGTCACACTATAACAGAACAACTCAGTTCATGTCCCTTTTCTGGCTCGTGCAGCTTCATAGCACAATTTATTCCACCTCTGTTATTCATACTCAGGTCTTATCAGTAATATTGATCAGTGCATCCCTACTCCTATAAGAGTAGTTATCATTTTGACAAAGGAATAATATAATTCCTCTGCTGGAAGTCCGTAGAAATTCCCAAATTACAGTTTCATTCTGCAGTCCTTCTCCTTAAAGAGAAAATGCAGATAACAATATCTCCTTACGCGACTCGTACATGAGCCCCAGCAGGCCAAGTGTTGTAACCATGCTCTGATACCAATTTGTCACATACCCACTATGGTAAAAATAAAATTTTCGCTCTTCCTCAAGGGATATAATCCTCGAATTCCTACGGGGGCCTAGTGCAGGCTAGCTCTTCCCTTATCCACCTCAATGTGATCATTGGTTATGACCACAGGCCAAGCCAAGAGGCGCCTTTCACATTTCGTGACTCAACGATGCAAGAGAGTCAAGTCTTTCGACTCTTCAAACCTCAAAACTCAAAATCTTACCTTTGATGAGATCAACAGCTGCGAATCTCCCCCTGATTCGACGGTCCTGGCCATATCATGATTTCGGTAACCGGGAGTTCGAAATGCAGCGACCCAAACCACTGGTCACTCCATTCCTCAAACTCCAATACGCGAGTTCTTGTATGAGATCCAACGATCCTCAATGATTTGGATCCAACAGTCCAGATCTTTTTGGAGTTTCGTGAACCGGGAGTTCACGATGCAGCGACTCCAAATCTCTTGTCACTCCAATTCCCGAATTTCGATATGGGAATTCATGTATGAGATCAACGACCCTCATTGATCTGGATCTGACGTTCACTATCCCTCCTGAGCTTAAGGGTGTTGAAAGACACTCAGTCTTAATCGCGCGTCGGGGTTTCGTATACCGGGATTTCGCGACTTGCGAAGATGAGGGGTCTTGCCCTCTGGTTTCTCAAATGCCAAAATGTTGAAACTTATTCACACTAAACCGGCTCATCCATAGAGTGCATCGGGGTTTCGTATACCATAATTTTGCGACTTGCGAAGACGAGGGGTCTTTCCCTCTAGTTTCCCGGACGTTGAAACGCCAAAACTTATTCACGCTAAACCAGCTCATCCACAGAGCGCATCGAGGTTTCATATACCAAAATTTTGCGACTTGCGAAGACGAGGGGTCTTGCCCTCTGGTTTCCCAGATGCCGAAACGCCAAAACTTATTCACACTAAACCGATTTTCTGGACATAGGCTCCAACGGTCCAGATTTTCCCCTGCGAATCGGTGATTCGCCCTTCAGGACTTTGGGGAAATCCTCACCTCTATTTCCCCGAATTGAACCAACGGTTCAGATCCGATTTCGATCACGATCTATTTGTCACTCTTGAGCTTTCATACGCTCTGAAACCTCCAAAGGGTTTCTCGACCTCTGCACTCCATGCAGGGTTCTTACACACAATGGTGTGATCCTTCCTGAGCTTGTCTAAGAATTAAGGAGTTTTGGGTTCGCTTTTCCTTGCAGAGACCCTATGTCGATCTGAACTACCTCTCCTGAGCTTAAAAAACTTCGTCCTCCAAAGGACTCTAAACAATTAGGAGGGTTGGAATGCGTACATGAAACTGTGTCCGGGGTCGACGAACACGCAGTTTGTGACTCTAGTTTATGCCTCCACAGGACACAAGCATTTACGAGTATAAAATCATTTCCTAACCATATAATTTCTTACTGGCCTAGTTATACAATCAAGTAGAAATAGGGGAGATACAGTATACCATTAAGAAATATGCACAATTCTGGAAACATACACAGTATAACCAATTCATACACAGTTACGGCTAAATTACACACGGTAGGAAATCGCTTATCTATTACAGGTTGTCACCAACCAACTAATTGTGGGTGTTCATCCTTCCACCCGACCATAGGCTTAGAGGCATTCATTCTTAGCACTCTGGCTACCCCCGTGCCAAGCCATGATATCACCAGGGAATTCTCACACTTCTCGAGGGTTCTTCCTCAGTTTCCGCTTCTGTTTAGGTCCTGTTCTCTGTAACTCAGAGCTTTCTCTCTCGGTTATGGCCTCGGTGAGGTTTCTTAGATGCTCCTCGGCATCAAGCTCGCGACCTTCAGTTCGTGACTCGCTGGAGAGCTCCGCGCATCTCCCTTACGAGCTTACGCTCTCTTTTTTTTGTCTGGTGTCTCCTCTCTCATGTGTATCCCTCTTACCTTGGAAGGTTTATCGACCTATCCTATTCCTTCTGTCAGAAGGAAGCTCAGGTTTGCAAGTCCCTGTGGTACTTTGGGCTGACAACCCAGGTTTCCATTCATGGGGGTGGTTGATAATTCAACCACCGGTCCTTTCTTCATTAACTGATTTCTCTCCTTGGGATCCGAAGGAGGTTGTCATCCTCATCAAGGGAAATTTGGGGTTATTTGTCATAATGAACCCTCTCTTATAGTTTTCACATTCTTACTCTAGTGATATCATGGCCAGTACTTTCAAGGTGTCACCCCCACAGTTATTTATTGCCAACTCAAACAATAATACATTTACATTGTCCTCATGCATTAGCATGGTAATTCCTATTTTATGATTAATTACAAATTGGGGGAAACAGGGTGTTACAAATGACATCATCAAAATAATTCTAATTCAACAAAACACTTACCTCCCATTTACCAAAATATGATATTTTAAGTTCTCAAAATAAATTTCATATGCCAACGGTCACTCCAAAATAAAATCTCACATGTCCAAAAATTAAATAATGCCATGACATAAATTAAAAGAGCTAAGGGTATTTCTTCTTAAAATAATTTTTTCTTTCTTTTTTTCCTTCAAACTCATTTGGTTGAATATTTTGTATATCCTCGATAAAGAGATTTTTCTCATCTTTTCCTTCATAATTATTTAGTTTTGGATGCATATCACTGAAAGGAATTTCTCTTCTAACATTTTCTGCCTTCGCTGACTTTTGTTTTGAGTGTATAGAGGTAGTCTAGGATGTATCAGTATTAGGAATATCAATTGGCTTCTTCCCTTTGTCTTTTTTGCATTTCTTGAGAGGGTGATTTATTTTCCCTAGGAGAGGAATGGGCTATATAAGCAATTGATGTAACAAAAGGGACCGGTTAATGAGGTAAAGGAGGGTCTTTGATATTGGTAGGCCACTGTGCAATACCAAAAGGAGGATTTACTACATTAATATCCCAACCATCATTTGCAGGTTGAATAGGAGGCTCAGGAATGTCCATGATCCTGGGGTGAGGTTGCAAAGGTGCACTAAGAGGAACTCGGGGTTGAGGTAAGGTTGGTTGTCCACAAAGGTTTAAATAACCAATTTGCACCAACTAATGAACTCATTTGAATCTGCATTGAAATGGATAGAGAACCTTATCCTCTTGTGTCTTCCCTGCTATCAGGACATGTTAAGCCTTATGCCTCTTCCTCCTCTGTTACCCTTGTTACTCCCTTTGCTTCCCCTGCTAAATAACATAGATCATTTTAGGGTCCAAATTTTGCAAATGGGCTAATTTTCCATGGGTTTTTCCAAAAAAAAGGTTCCCCAATGTTCATTTTTTCTAAAAATGATTCGCCCAAATTCCATAAAATATAATTATTTTACCTTAAAAATCGCCAAAATTTTATAGAAACTATATAAAATCATTAGAAATTTGAATATTTTTACAAAACTATCACCAAACATTTTACATTTTGCATATTAATGACTAGTAAGATTAGCCCAGGTTTCTACATTTTAATACAAATTTCCATCCTTAAAATTATCCCTGCTAAATAAGCTCATCTATTTTCCACTCCAATCAATCAATAAAAATATTTAAGTATAATACAACACACAGTAAGACTAACATACTTGCAAAATTTGTTGAACATGACTAATATGGCATTGATTCCAACTTGGCAGATCAAGTATGCAATGGGGGGAAATGAAAAACAAAAAAAAGGAAATGTGTAAAAGAGAGAAGAAAACAAATGCCCTTTATTCATAAATATTTCATTCTTCTGATTTCATTAATAAATCTGAAGACTATATAAAATGAAAATTAAGAGTGACGGGGACTATATATATATATATATAACATATTTTCCATTTAATAGATTTTGGACCATCTTTATGACAGAGGGAATATGCTCATTAAAATTGAAAACAAATGGAGGATAAGGCATCCATGTGAAATACCCCGGATGGGGTGACACGCATCACAAAAGTTCCACGTCGCACCAAGCCAGGCCAAGCCATAAATAAGGCAGTTTGGCTCCCATCCCCTCGTAATTGAGTATGGGAGCCCGCCTTAACTACCAGCCAAGAACCATGGGACTGCTCCCTCGTGTGAACAGATCGACGGCAAGGAAATTCAATGCTGGGGGGGGAATAATGGTAGTCGTCATGTCGCACCTCCTTGTTATCACCTAGCAATGCACTAGTTGTCTCCATTTTGCCTTCGGCCCGCACCAGATTAGCAGTTTAGTGCTCTAGTGTAGGCATTGCCACACCTCCTGCAATTTCGTCATTAGAGACACCTTCTTGATGCCACGGGAGAGAGGCAAGCTACGTCGTGGCCCTGCCTAGTACAGTCTGGATGCGAGATAGAGGCGGCAGCAGAGGCTAGAGCAGGCGCTCTCCATGGCCCACACTTAGAGAATTTAGACAGCTTGCAGAGAAGGGATGGCTTGGTCACCTCCAATGGCTCATGTGGAGGAAGTCATTCCGGAGGAACCCATACAGATCCCTCTGGAGTCTCTTCTCTTCATTTTTCCAGAGAATTGGCAGCCTCCAAGCAGCTTCCCTGAGGAAGACACTCAATCAGCTACAACGGCTCACCACGAAACCAACATCATGGAGGAAAAAATGGAGGATTTCTACATCTGCTACGTCAAGGAGGAGTTCCCAGAGGAGCTCCTCCATATGGCCTCTCAGGATGCCACACTTGCAGTGAGCTACGATCCTTCCAGAGCCACAACGAGAGAAGAGGACCATGGGAATAATGTAGGAGAACAGGGACGGAGCGTGACAACGAAGCAGAGGATGGAATGTAGGTTGCAACAAGCGAGGTTGTGGAGGGTGGAACGTCGAAGGAGGGTGGGGAGATCCTTGTGCCACCTCCTATCTCGATTGCACCAGAATAGCAACGTGTCCCCCCGCCCTTCTTCCACCTGGAATAGTTGGATTTGGTGTTTGACCTGAGAAACCAGATGAAAAACCAGGTCTACCATGGTACAGTCATGCACCAACGCATCGATATGATGTACGAAGATTTCTCCAATGCGCCAACAGGGCAAAGATGTTTGACATGTGCAAGACCTTATGATCTGCCAACTCGGAATGGATCACACAACGAAGACCCCAGCAAGGCCACCTCTGGCTCCAACGGGTAATTGTATGGCTAGGAGTGCTTTCTAGTTTTGGTTAGGTGTTCAGGTTCTGGTTAGGGGTTCAGTCAGTTCAAACTCTTTAATGTTTAGTCTAATTTCAATTTCAGTTTTCTTGGTCAATGTACAGACTACAGGCTGCCACCTGTCATGATTTCCTCTGGGCAAGGAAAATGGAGGTCCGCCTCTTTTGGACATGGATATCCAAGGCTGCTAATTGTTCTAGTTTCCGCTAATTTGGCGGAACAACTGGCAGCCTAAGCACGGATGTTTTTTTGCATATGATATAATACAATAGGATTTGCCCCTCTTTTTATTTAAAAAAAAAAAAAGAGACATCCATGTGAAATTAATTTGTAATTTTAACTCAGCCACTGTGTACTCATTTATTTGTGAGCACTATCCAATGATACCCTAATACATGTATGTATATCGAACCAACAACTTCAAGACCAACATAACTACTAGGGTTTGGTATTTTCGGTTACCATGTGTGGAATAACCACAACAATACCACCTTTTTAAAAGTTCACAATAATGCTTATACCACTCATTGCATAAACTAATTGATATTTACAACTGACAAACTTGCATATTCAAACTACTTATCAATGCCCAAGGTAAGTATCGTCAAAGAGTTTTTGTAATGATTGGCACTTTTCCAACACTGGACGATTTGATAAAAAGAACATAGAATGGCTTGTTACACGACTATGAGAAAAATGAACAGATCATGAACCCATATCAGGTAACCCAAGCTAGCATAAAAAAAATCAAGAAAGTTGGGTGGGACTTCTCAACAACAATGCCATAGGGTATGTTGAATTCAAAACGTTTCAGAGGATACGCATCAACAACACATTTTAACCTAGGAAAACCTTCTTTCAACAAAAGAAGCAATGCCAGGTATGAGAATGATCAAGGAGTTGGGTTCAGGTATAAATCAAACCAGGGTATCAAACCAATTCAACTTCCAGACCTTTAAAATTGATTCTAGACAAAACCTAGGTCACATTTCATCATAAAGAATTGGTCATCGTTATGGGTTTACACCTCAAACTTATTTCTTTGTCTCCGTTTAAATTTTGAAGTCAAACCATTCCATTTTCATAATGTAAAGAAAAATATGGAAAATTATATAATAAACTAATGACGATATAATACATTTTAGATTATATAATTATTGTCACCACAAAAACTCTTCAACAGTAATAAATTGTTAAAACCAACTATTCCAAAAACACTACAACCTTCTTCACCGTGAATTTCTTTGTATACAAGGGAAATAATAATTTCATATTAGCAACCAACTACATAACCACACTAGTTCATTTTACAATAAACTTACAATAATGCACTCAAATCTACGTGGATATATACCTTAGCAAGCATAGACCAATGTTTATACAATTCCAAGTCCGAAGAGTTATGCGTGCTTCACGGTTATAACAACGAACAACAACAGTCTATCGCAAACACAATATCTCCACAGTCTAAAACAAATGAAGTAATCCCTAACAAATTCCAAAGATGAAAAGGTGTGAGTTCGACATGCATAAATTCCCACTCGTACCAAGTTTTAATGCATGTCCAACTCACAACGTACCATAGCCATATATATCACGTTGAATATATCCCAAATCCTTATACCAAATACGTCATATAAAACCTTGCCATATGTGTCATATCAAATTAATTGTTTATATGATGAAGTTTACCAAGGCGCATCTAAATATAAGGATTATTTGCATATGAGAGACCATCAACATATGTTAAACCAAAACTTTGTGAATTTAAACACTTTGCTCATAACCAATACAATATGCAAGTGCCAATAAAATTTAAGGATGAGACATGTCAACCTCTAACCATTTATGTCATATTTGGACCATGATTCCAATATGAACCAATAACCATGGCATTACTTTATGCTCCATATATACTCTTTATGCATCCTTAGATAACCTTTGCTATAATGACTCTCCATGTAATTTTTAATGCCATCGAGAGGTGAGGCATGCCAAAACATATCATCATATATGTTACATCAAACCACTTTTCTGTCATAAAAACAAAATATGATAGATAACCTTTGCTATAATGACTCTCCATGTAATTTTTAATGCCATCAAGGGGTGAGGCATGCCAAAACATATCATCATATATGTTACAGCAAACCACTTTTATGTCATAAAAAAAAATATGATTTCCCAATGATATTTTTCTAACTATTAACAACACAATAAATGAATATTTTGATGAACCTTTAAAACCCAGACTTTTTGATGCCATGCGCAAGGAAAAAAATTGTAATCGTATCACGATAGATAAAAACAAATCTCTCAAAAGTTTAGAGAAGGTGTATGACATACACACATGGAATAGAACCATATATCTTTAGTGCTTTCACTAGGGGACCCCGCCTACTATAGTTTTTTGTAATATTTTAATCATAATTTTTGCAACTCTTTGTGAACTCTTAAATAGTTGGATGAAGTATGAGTCAAAAATACCATATTAATGATAACCATAATATAATTATCTTAAAAGTTGATAAAGGTAACACTATTGTGATAATGGATACCTCAAACTATGAATCCAAACTCCTAGACCTTCTTTCTTCTTCCAGTTATAAACCTCTCCCTAAAAAACCCATCAATATCATTACTAATTTGGTTACCAAAGCCATCAAATCTTCTTCCTTGGATCCTATCGTTAAAAAACTTCTCATCCCTCATATCCCTCAAACCCCCAAGATCTATGGACAACCTAAAATTCATAAAAAAAACATGTTCCATTAGACCTATAGTTAGTGCAATAGGAGCTCTGACCCTTGCCCTTTCTCATTTTCTCGCTGACAATCTTCAATCTTTCACTGGAAAAACTCTATCCTTGACCAAAGATTCCTTTGATTTTATTCCAAAAACTAAGCATCTTCACCTTGACGAACATGACATTATGGTTAGTTTTGATGTTGTGATTTTATTCACTAAGATTCTTGTTCTGGAAGTCATTGACCTTATCTCCAAGTTGGTTGATCATGAGGCCCTCAACCTAATTGAAATTTGTCTCACCTCTACTTTCTTCACTTGTAAAGGGACTTGCTATGAACAAACCGAAGGAACAACCATGGGATCATCCTTATCCCCTGTGGTCGCTAATATTTTTATGGAACATTTTGAGACCTTAGCCTTAAACAACTTTCACCTTAAACCCAAATGTTGGTTTCAATTTGTTGATGACACATTCGTCATCTGGCCTCATATGCATCCCTCTTTGATCTCTTGCTTTGATCATCTTAATAACATTTCCCCCCATATTCAATTCTCTATGGAAATGAAAAAGGACAATTATCTTCCCTTCTTGGATGTTCACATCTCCCATCTTCCAGATGGTTCCCTCACTCACTAAGTTTATAGGAAAAAGACGCATACCAACCAATACCTACATGCACATTATCACCATCATCCAACCCAAAAATATGTTGTTTTAAAAAAATTGGTCACTCGAGCCATTTGAATCTCAACTCCTCAATTCCTTGAGAAAGAGAAAGCCCACTTAACTAAGGCCCTTGTAGCCAACGATTACTCTATCTCCCAAATCAAAAAAGCCTTCCGCTTAGCCCACAAAGAAAAATCAAAAAATCCACCTTCCTCTTACCCACCCCTTCCCTACCTCTCTCTACCCTACATCTAGGGTACCATCGATGTTAAGCCCTAATATTGGCTCATTACCCCTTAATTGGGGCATATTATATTAGTAATGTTATTTTATTTATGTCGGCTTTAGGCCATTAGTTGTAATTATACCTCCTAGTC
>JZKD02S1672964.1:646298-685444 GCA_000966675.3 Picea glauca | reverse complement strand
AAGGAGGTTGCCCCCTCGAAGAGGCTTATTATCTGAAATTATCTCTTTTTCAAGGCGTTGAGTACTTTTCCTGAGGTTTTTCTATGCTATATTGATGTTTGGTTCTTAACAATCGAGATATTTCAAGAATTGTGGAAAAAGAGAATATCAAAACCTTTTTCAAACCGTGTAAAACCCTTAAGCATCTATTCAAAACTGCCAATGACAAATTTGACCCTATGTTTAGCCCAAGAGTCTACCAAATTCCTTGCTACTATGGAAAATCATACATAGGCCAAACTGCCATATCCTTTAAATCCCAACTCAAAGAACACATAGCTGACAAAAACAACAATTGGATTGCCAAGTCAACTATTACTGAATACTCCTTCAAATCTGATCACCTAATTTGCTTTGACCAAACCAAAATTCTGGCCACAGAGCCCTATCACTCCTCTTGTATCATTCAAGAAGCATTGGAAACAATAACTTCAATCGTGAAGATGGCTACAAACTCAACCAGTCATGGAAACCCCTCATACATTACCTTGATCATTAATCATCTTCTTTTCCTTTGTTTATTTCATTTATTTATTTTAACATTCCAATTTTACATTTTTATACTTTCCTTAAGTGTCAATCCTCTTCTAATCTAAACATCCTCTGAGTTTGTTTTTTCTCAATTAACCCTTGGTTTTCATCAAGGCCTTTCTCTTCCTATCCTTACAATTACTCATTATATGATTTAATCTTTGTCCTTTCTACATTACTTGTTTGTATTTATTATTTGATTATCTTTATCCTTTCTTATATTTTACGGTTTAATCTATTTTACTTCTCATTCCATATCTCTTAAATCCTCATTATTAAGTTTTCTTAATTTCTTGTTCTCTCCCCTTTAATAATTTATTGTTTCCTCTCTACGTCAATATTTTCTCATTCCCAATGGTTATTTAGTGCATTTAAAAAAATAAAATTATGCACAAGAGTCCTTTTTTAATAGCTATCTCTTGATTTTAACTCTTTAAATCTATTTTTGAACACACTCTTTTCTAATCATATAGCTTCTCTTGTCTTTGTTGATGAGTGGAGTGTCCACTTGAAACATTGGACGTTTCAAAACTATCTACATAGTTTAGTTCTAGAAATATCTACAACAATTATGACCAACTGTGAAAACATACACACTCAAAATAATTAGTGTGCTGAAAAAATAAATGAGAGATTTGAAAATAATTAGTGGGGTTATTTGTTAAGAGTTCATTTATCATATGCATTATTAAGTGGACACTTTTTTCTTTTAACTTTTTAAAGTAGCATTGATCAATTATATTGTGGCTTTATTTTTGTTGTGAGTTTTACTTAATGTATGATTAACATGTGCCTAAGTACATTATAACAAAAAGAGAGCTACAAGTATTACTCAACCATGACAACAATAACACCGAAATGCAAATAGTGAAAGACCAAATCCAAAAATATAATACCAACGGAAGAGAACCCCAAGTGGCACCAAGAAACTTTCTACCTCAAGTGCCACCAATAAGTTATCAAATGGTCAAGCATAACATATTTTGTACTCATTGACGTTAATCAACCTAATCTAAATAAAAACCCATGCACCACAACCCATGCAACGATGAGAGACTTAGGAGCCATATAGTAATCAAGCAAGCTAGGGCTCTAAAATTGCAGAAACTATCCAAAATCCACCAAAACGTAGACATGTAAGGGCCAAATGGGATGAAACTCCAAGAGGCCCTGCCACATATATTGAGGAAAATAGGGTAGAAATAACCTACATCACCAACAATCCATGCAACTCTAGTGCCCATGGGCCAAAGTAAAAGACTCGTGAAGAAAGTTGTCATTGAAGGAGAAAAATAGGAACTAGCAAGTAGCCCTAAAATAAATAGACACCACCATTGACTAGCGTTTGAAATAGAGAAAATCTAAGGAAACCCCACTACTACACATAGATAAAGCGCCACCCACCACCAACACTAATGTCCAATAAATGAATCCAACCATAACCTCATTGCATTGCCCATGAATAATCCATGGGAAACCACACACAACCTAAATCTAGCCTCATATTGTAGAAATGGTGGCACAAACTCTCCATATGCACCAACACCACAAGGGATTTGTAGGTAGGCACAATTATAGAATCAAAGAGTCTGAAAGTTGGCTACCTTGGACGTCATCATATCCTGAGGTCTGGGAAAGGACTAGTAAAAACCTAGAGAATGATTGTCAAATTTCTAAGGGAAAGTTGAAAGAGTGATATAATAAACTTCTTCTTAAAGTATTCAACCTACCCTTGAATTCTAAAAGAAGGCTTTGCCCTGGAGAAAAATCAATACAAGGGACATGTTTCCCAACTACACCCTTAGTGACACAACGAGGTAAAATAATCAAAGGGGGATGGATCACCTTGTCACAAGTACCATGAGTTGGGCAAGCAATGTCCTCACCTCTATCAAGATCTGAGCACAACGGTGGTTGATAATATTCTTCATAGAATAAATCCAAGTGCTCAAAAGGATACTCATCAAAATATTCAAGGTATTACCGAAAATCATCAGCAGGACATAGAACTATGTCACCCTCGGAGATATTTGTAACTATATCATTTCCTTGCTGCCAAATGTCAGAATTATTAGTAACCTCACTGATAGTTGTAAAGGCAACATTTGGAAATGTCCTTCCATATCATAAATGGGATCCTCATTAGAACCAATCACATCCCACTTACGTCTTCAAACATGTATGAACTCATCAATATTATCAACAATGTCACTACCCTTATCATAACATGAAGGATTTAATGCATCAAAGGGCTCCTCTAGTACTTCTTCACTTTCCAAATCATAAAACAAAGCATCATCAAAATCTTGGAAAGGGAAATAACTTACCGTGTTCACTTCTTGTTGTGCAGGAGCATCGATGTCTTGGATGGCTTCATCAAATGGAAGAGGATCCAATATATCATCATCAAGACTCACCTAATTCTCTTCATATTGTGCAGGATAGATAGGATCTTGGAGAGTTTCATCGGATGGAGGAGCGGTTACTAGTGCTTCATCCTCATAATTCACTTTTCCAGTTAAATATTTACTGCATTCTATCGAATTATTGAAAAAATCTTGCTCCTCTTCAACGGGTTGAAAATTTTCTTCATAAATTTCTCCTTCTATATCAGACGGTTCTTGGTATTGAGTATGGTACACATCCCTGAGATCTTCCACAATCTCAGTGATGAATCCTTCGTCCTCTAGGGCTACTACGAGATTCTTAAGGGCATCTTCATATGTCAAGCATTGTGGTTTCACAAACTCAATAAACATGTTGATGAGGTCTACGATAGATGATATACCCCTATCTTTGCAACAACTCTTAAACTAATCTTGCAAAAAATATGGCAGAGAAAGTATGAACACTTTTACCAGAACATCCTCTCCTCCCAATTCTATCTCACTTGTATACTTCAAGAATTCTACAATGTGAGTAATCGATAGGCCTCCAAATCTTGGAGAGTTTTTTAACCATTTTGTATCAAAATAATGTGGGATTCCTTGAAAACTTCGAAATCAATAGTCGGATACACTTGTTCCCAAGGCCCCATGATCCCATAACTTGGAAATATCACAGAATTGAGAGTAAGGTGGCACCTTGGAAATGGTCAGTGGAGTCTCCAAATATCCTCTTAAGGATTATCACAGGGATGAGGGTATCACCCTCAATGGAGTCGCCAGATAAGCTTTGTGAATACTGAAAATTTTGTCTTTGAGGAGAATTGATCAGTGTTAGCCGGCAATGGCGCCAAAATGTTATCATGCAATTTGTACTTTCCCAAAAGCCAAAGGCAAGTGAACAAGAAATTGGCGTAACAGGAGGTTGTCCTATCACTGTCACCTAAACAAGACACATCCTCGGTGACCTAGGGGTTTGAGAAGGCTAAGGTAATAGTATCAAGAAAGTCCCTTCCCTCTCATAGGTCACTCTCATCAGAAAGTCCCAAAGCTTTTAGTAAGATGAAGAAAAGCAATATGTAAGTGTACCTGCCCAAAACAAGACAACAAGAAAAATATTATTTGCAAGTACAAATTAATGTTAGTGCTTTATAAAACCATAGACTTTGAGTAAAAGCAGAAGCTGATATAAAAGTTGAAGTAATAGAAGTATTTATAACAACAATGTATATATAGCAATAGCTTCACAATTATGCTTCAATAAAGCTTCAATAATGACCAGAAAATGATAACATAAACTTGGCAAAATGCTAGTATTTGTCAGAAGCAATGAAGACAATGTAAAATCAGCTCTAAAACTTTCTTTTAAGATGATTTTGCTACTGTCATAGATGGTTGTAGCAATCGTTTGCAATAGCAGCAATATAGTTAGTAAGTTAGTCTAATCTAAGGTTAGAAATGGTTAGTAACGATCTTGAAGTAGATGGTTTGAAAGTTGTTTTAGTCAAACAATCACTTGTAAGGTATGATCTAGTGCCTTTAGGGTAAATGGAGTCACTATTTCAATGGAAATTCTTAGAGGGAGACAAACGATAATGCGTGAGCTAAAGGAAGAGGGAGGATGGTTGACGTGTTAGTAACCTAAGGCCTCAATCATCTAAAAGCCTAGAAGGAAAAAGTTTCTAGGAAGTAGGTAACCCTAGGCCCTAGTGATTTTCCTTCTTCTTTAGGTCAAGCTTGAAATAAAGTATGAAAGATTAATGAAGCAATAGTACTAGAGTGCTACTAAGGTAGGGCTCTAGTATATACTTCAAGCATGGTGTCTTCTAGCAAAATCAAGTAGTAGAAGAGTTATTAAGAAAAGGACAATAACGTGTGCTTTTTCTCCTAGGGTTTCACACTAACAATTTCATAATCTTATAAATGAACAAGTAAATACACCATAATCATTAAAAATAAATAAGGGTTGCAGATTTCTACTTACTTCACCCAGAATAATCTAGTCACAAACCCTATTTGAAGACTTTCCACCATGAAAATGCAAAAATACACCAAGATAAGCCCCCTCCAAAAGTTGTGCACCACATAGTTCAACCAATAATCCTTAAAAGAGGCCGAATTTCAGACCTCACACTTGTGTGAGTGAAAGATGATGAAAAATATAAGAGATTTTTCCCTTATTTATACAATACAAATGACCTTTAATTATATTTTAGGTCAAAAAAGACCAACATGGTCAGTTTACATAAAAAAATCCAGTTTTACATAAAATTGACAATAAAAACCCTAATTTTATCTTTTTAGGGTGACGTCATGCCCCTCCTAGGGTGATGTTGAGCCCCCTCTTGGAACGCTAGGCCTCCAAAGTGAAACTTTGGGGCTCAAAACCCCTCAGAAACTGCCACACGTGTCAACCAAGTCCTCCTCATGCCTAAAACCCCAACCGGATGACATCAAGGCTCAGAATGATGACGTTGCGGGCCTTCAAGGGCCAACGTCATGGTGGGAGGGAAAGACCCCCCTGGGTTCAGGCCTACCAAAGTGTCTCTGGTGGAACATCCTCCCTTTTCTCAGGTGCAAGCCTTCGGTATCCCTCTGCCCCTGACTAGGGTCTCAGCATAAATCTTGTGGGATTTTAGCCCTATGGAGGTCCGAACAAATCACCTAACCCATATGTACCTGTCTGTCGGGCATGGTCCTGCAACAACAACAAGTATGCCCTCCATGGGCTCATAAGTCACAAGGATCATAGCAAACTCAATCACATCTAATAATCAAGTTACCCAAACATGTGCATCAAATCCCTCTTTTCTTAGACAAATGCTCAAAGACGTTATGCTATTTAACAAGCCATGTTTGGAGAGGCTTTGAGGATGTCCTATTGGGCTAATTCTCCTCAGGTGTGGGGTATTTCCAGGTGAAGACCAATCTAGGTCATTTAAATACATTAGATGGTGTGGGGATGTTTGGGCAAGGGGTGTAGTGATAACAGGGAAATGTAGGTCTTACATGTGGGTGCCTCTGTAGAGAGTGAGTTGCAGTTTCTCATGGATGCAATTGTTTCCTAGCCCATTCAATGCCTTTTTACTCTTTGGCTCGTTGCTTTTTATTTCAAGAGAATAAATGGAGGACACTTCCCTGGCGTGGTGACGAGTGGTGACAACATTACCCACAAGCATTTAAAGGAGATGAGAAGGTTGGCTCGTGATGAGACCCCCTTTCTCTTGGCTATGCCACCTGTTATCACCATAACAATTTTCTTTTGATGGAATCCAAGTCTCAGAATTTAGCGAGTAGCTACATCGGTATGGAGGCGCGATAGTTTGGAGGATAGGGTCACACCTAGCGGAGAAGGGCTAAATATAGTGGAGGCACGGAAGTTGATTGGGCCCAGCGGGCCACAGATCTTAAACAACCCATATCGACGGTCAGAAAACGTATCGGGCGAGGAAATAACACGGAGGTTAATTGCTCGAGAGTGAGCCATGGGAAATACCAGGGTTTCAACTCATAGACACGTGGCACCACCAGAGGCATATCGAGGTGAAAATTGATCTACCCAAAACCACTTTGCTTCACCCCCGATATCGAAAAGAACATATAAAAGGAGGGCCCCAATCATTATTTTGTGATATTTCAAATCATTTGAACGTTTGAAAATTGGCGCAAACACTTCGTTTGAACTAGAGCTCAATAGTAAACCAGACTCGTGCATTCTCTATTAATTCATAGGTATTTTTCATCATGGCCATGAATCCTGTCATTTTATCCCTAACAAAGCAAGATCCTACCTCTAAAGAAGAAGCTGTAATTGACAGAGACTCTGATATATTTGACATAGAAATAACTGTCTCACCCATTTTCGTATCTAGAGCCAATTTGTTAGATAATGTCGAGAAATGAATACCCTTCCTCGAAGCGGCCCAAGCCTCCATTGTCCCTTTCTTCATCAAAGTCGCATTACCTTTCCCAGAATTCATAAGCTGGTGTGCAGAACGATACTTTCAGGAAGAAAAGGTCGTATTGAATAAGTTAGGGTCAGAGGTCCTGTGCAGAGTAGATAGTCTGTCAATTCAACACGCCCTCAGTACACCAGAGTCTTCCCCCACAGCGTTGGAGCCCTTTGAGGAAGAGAAACTAACAATCTACAAAGAATGTCCCCCCAAGGTCAAAACCCTATTTTTGCAGACCATTCTTAAACCCGAACATCATTCTGAGAGTCTATCGTTGCCTATGAATGTAAGTGTCATGGTTATTGAGGTCCAGTGGGCCTATTCCATACTTGGTCAACTTTTAGGATTAGATAATGACAAATTTTTAGTAGAGGTCATGTTGGGTTTTCTATTGACCTTTTTTTCAGTCTGAGTCCAGTTAGTCAATCTGTATCTGTTTTGAAGAGTTCATCGTTGATAATGTGCACAAACAGCTGGTTAATTTCCAATCACTCAGACACTTCAGGTATTACACGCACTTGCTAAGGATGTTCCTGGACACCAATAAGACAGAGTTCCCTAAAGTTACATTCATCTTGACTGAAAGCAAAAGCATCACAGTGCTCATTTTTATAAATAAGATCATGTCTAGAGTTTATAGCTTAATCTTCAACACCAGCCTACCAAGGGTTTTGGAAGAAATGAAAAGTTCGTTATAGCCAAATCGAAAGAACAGGGTAGGAGAGAGGGTGTTGTTCATGCACTCTACTGTGATAATATGGTTATCAAGAGGGACCTTAACTTTTACCTGTTTTCTTGACTCCTAGAGTCTTTTCCCTGGAGTTCATCAGGCAAAGAATCATCTCAGAGACAAAACATTTTCTGAAAATGCACAAAGCATCTTAAAGTTTCCTTTCATAATAGGACCCTTTGTGGTAAAGACTAGATCTTGTTTGCCTCAGATCCAAGCCAAGCTCAATGAATTTGGATTTGCACAGTTACAAGGGAGGAAATATGATCCACACCGGGTCATATCTAAAAGAAGACTGATGAGCAAACAAGGCCCCTATGAGCATGAGCATGTTGAAGGATTTGATAAACTGGAAAATTTGGAAACCTGTGCAGATATGGAAGTCATTTTGTATCTTGATCAAACACAACAAATAGAGTCATCCCTGCAGGAGACCCAGACATAGAAAACTTCTCCAAGGTTGATTATTAAAGCTCCAAAGATGAGTGTTTATAGCAAGAGGAGTAGTTCAGAAAATGAAAATCACACAGTCCCCACAGATAGTAAACCTGGAGGAGGAAGAACCTAAAGAGAAAATGAGCATGGAGATGGTGGAGAGTAGAAACAAAAACGAAGAATATAATACACAAAGCATGTCGCAGGGTGAAAGCAGCTCAAGAGCTTTCAGCAACAAGAAACATGTCTTTAATAAGGCACCTGGAGCGGTCTACCAATCCGAAGAAGATTTAGCAAACCAATACGTTGTGAAAGGAAATATGGCCATGAGTGAAATAAGAGATTTGTTACCTGAAGTAGAGAGGATATCCCAACACAAGTCTTCCCTGTTCTTATTCAGGGATGTAGAAAGGAAGACATTTAACATAGTGGTGGCAGATGAGAATAAAGTGTCTGAAATCAAGTTGTAGTATGAAAATATCGATGCCCCAGATAAGGTAAAATTCCACAAAAATGTCAGTGACATGCTATATTCAGACTACCTGAGACTGAGTTTGAGGGTTTCAAGACTGACAACCCATGCACTTAAATTGGATGGACAATTGAAGCAGGAAAAAGCATCCAGTAGAGCCTGGCAGACCCCGGTCAAAAGATTGGAATCTAAAGGCCCTCAAGGAGTAAAGGCTTCCTTAGATGAGAAATACAAATTGATTCAAAGCATGAAAAAGAAGTTGAAGATGTATGCCACAGAACATCCACAGGCAGGAGATTTGGCTGCTCTAGAACAAGAAAAAGAGACATTTAGACAGGAAGCTCTAAATTACAAAGCCAAAGTATTGCAGCTGGAAAAGGAAAAAGACAATCGGTCGCAAGGATAGGTAGAAGTATCGAACAGGGCTGCAGTTGTACCTGGTACAGCATGAGCTCATTCAAACACTGAAGATATCGTCTAAGCTATGTCCCAAGTAAGCTTGAAGACAGGAGAAATCAAGAGCCTTAAGGGGATCATAGAA
This sequence comes from Picea glauca, assembly GCA_000966675.3. Taxonomy (NCBI): domain Eukaryota; kingdom Viridiplantae; phylum Streptophyta; class Pinopsida; order Pinales; family Pinaceae; genus Picea; species Picea glauca. The sequence goes on along the minus strand of JZKD02S1672964.1, from coordinate 676,359 downwards.
AAGATGCAGCAAGAGATGAAAATGAAGGATGAAAATATGGGCCAAGTCCAAAAGGAAAATCAAGATTTGCAAGAGAGGGTAAACAAGCTAAAGACGAGGTTGAGAGGTAAAGTAATTTTACAGAGAGCTAAACATGTAATATGGGATGTTATTGCTGTTGAAGCTACTAAGTTCAGGGTGTACTTAAATTTTATAAATGGCAAAGACAGCATGGCTATCACTACCCGAAGAAGGTGTATTGTTGTAAATGAGACACTGGTGAAGAAACCCTCAGAATGGGCCCAAAACGCTATAAATTTGCTAAATGTCATTCCCATTGCTAAACTTCAAACCATCGGGGTCAAGGGAAGAACTACACTGATCATTTGGGCCTGGAGGATCATTACTAAGCACAATTTTCTCAAGTCAGTTCAAACCAAATCCGTGTAGATGGAGCAAAGTATACAAGAATTTAAGGATACATTTGAACAATTGTTTATCAAGGGCCTGCCACCATTTTGGGATGGCAAAGGGAAATTATACGACCAAGAGCAGTACAACTCCCTCCTCACTCAGAACGGATCATTCCAAATTTGAAGGCCTGGAGGAGAACCTGAAGGGACCAAGTTTGGTGGAATATTTGGCCACAGAATTAGAGATTTTAAATCAGTTTAAGACAGTAAAGACCGGACTGTCGACTATGACTTATGCTACAAACAGTGGAAGCAGATCGTGCGGCTAGAAAAGACAAAATGCAGCTTTCCAGGGACCAACAAATAGCCTCCAGGTGTCACCAGATTGGCGAGTTCGATAGGAGATCGGAGCAAGATAGAGGGAGAGAACAAAAAGCGAACAGTCAGAGGAATCAGTTGTTAGTTTATGAAATGTTTTTGTTTAATCATTGTAAATTGGTTCACATGATGAGACTGTCAGTTGAATTATTGTAGTCAGTTTTAGAAGTTGAAACGTTTCAGTTTCATCCATTGTAATCGAATTGTATAAGTACTAGAAATTCCGAATGAATTAATGTTGGCAGAAGTGAAAGGGCACATTTTAGTTGTTTCTGAACTCAATTGTAATTTTCTGGAGCTGAATTGAATACATATGCAGAAGCTTTTGGAGTCTCCATGAAAAGATTCTAATGGTGGTGATATGAGTTTTGTCTCCTTTCATTGTATGTATTTCCTGTGTTCTCTAATTCCATTTACATTTTCTTCTATTTAAATTGGAGAGTTAAAAGCCCAGAATTCATCTTGTGATGCTCTCGGCTTAAGCAATTTAAACTATGTCATTTTCTTCTTAGTTAATTCAGAATTCATTTTAGTAATGCTCTAATGCAGTTATTTGTTTTCTCCTTCCTCTTACACCCTACTTAAATACAATCTGCAACTCAGATTCATCTCCTCATTTATCCTTTATCCTCTAGAGAGTTCTACCGATTAGCCATTGTTTTCTTTCACTTTCATAATTTCAACTCCATGGCCCTGAGTGTCCCTCCCCTTCCTTGCCATCAACTTTACAAAAACCCCCAAAACCAAACTAAATCAAGCCACCAATTGCCAAAGAAATATCAAGTAACACAAAAGAGCCCTCTCTGAGTTGAGGAGGCTAGTGCCCAGCTCTAAAGTAAGTTGAAACAGTTACCTATGTCATTTGTCTATCAGCCGGACAAAATTTACAGAGTGTTAACATTCAGGCGTCGTTGTCGAGGATCGAAAGGGAAATCTTCCCTGGGAAAAACAACTTGAAACTCTAAGTTGATCCCTGAGGGTGACAGTGGATCAAATACCTTATTGGCTGAGATTATTTTTTCCCTAGCGACTTTGTTACCAAGAGACCAGTTGCACCAAACAGTGTGAGCTAGAGCTCCTAAGAGAATTCACACTAGAAGCAACCCAGACCCAGAAGCTGCAATCTTTATGTCTGACCCTGAAAATCTTGTACATGAAAGAAAAGAAAAGCCAATAACCCCAGTGTTGCGTCTAGACAGATGTTTGTCCTTACCCAAGGATGGAGTGACAAGCATTGAAGACCTTGAGTTTGACGTGAAATTTGAGCAAACTCTTCTCAGAACTAAGTGTGAATCTTGTTTAAGCGAAGTTATCTTTGACGAAAAAAGATTCTGAGATTTGATTTTAGCTACATCTACCAAGCCTATAATGATTCATACTCAGAAACAACATCTGCTCCGACCCCTCACAGTAGCCATGGTATCTAGATTTTCTCCCCTTGTACTGCCTGCTCAACTACATGATTTACCTCAAGACTATAACTGAAGGATCAAACTATATGATGTTGAAGGTAACATATCATCCCAGAAGCACCTATATTGGTTTAACGATTTCGTAGACTTAGAGGAGGTGGACTTTGAAGATGTAAAAATGAGACTGTTTACACAAAGTCTCACAGGAGAAGTGAGGAAGTGGTTCAGAGCCCTTCCAACAGCTAGTATCGTAGATTTTGAGGCCTTTGAAACCAACTTCCTTGCAAAATGGGGCGACAAGAAAAATCCCCTTTAGTTGTTGACCCAGTATAACAACATGAAGAGATCACTTGACGAAACAGTGCAGGAGTTTTCAGCTAGATTCATAAAAGTCTATAATTTGATTCCTGCTGAGATAAAACCCCCCCTAAAGATGCCCAACTTAGATATGTTGATTATTTTGAAAGTAATTTTTCTTTGTTATTAACAGAATGAAGGTCTGCTACATTAGATGATATGATGATTGATGCCATAGAGGTCGAAGGGAATCTAATGGCCTCAAGAAAGATAAATTCTAACTCTGGCAGGGACATGAACAAAGCTCAAGATAAGGCCCAGCCTTCAACTTCACAAACCTCAGAAGAAATGTTTGAAACGATGATGAGAACCATGGAGAGAATGATGGAAAGAATGGCCCTGGATAATAGTACTAACCCTAGAGAATAGGCTAATGGTCCACCCAGAAATCCGAGGAGACCAGCAATCCCACAAATTAGACAAAGAGAACAAAGAAATCATGGGAATTGGGCAAATCAAGCAGATCAGAGAAATCAAGGGAATCAGGGAAATCAAGCGAATCAGGGGAACCAAGGAAATCAGGGGGATCAACAAACAAGGCCTCCTTTTCAAAATAATTATGTAAATGAGAATTATGATGGATATTTTGAAGATAACATGTATTGTTGTGATGATAAAGAAACATAGGTGTTTTTTACCAAAGAAGAACATGACCAGTTCATTGATGCGAGTGAGATCTTTTTGCAAGATGAAGAGAAAAGGTTATCAGTAGAAAGGGAATATTACCAAGTAGGATTGCAAGATGCCATCATGCAGTTCCAAAGACAATACAATCTTCGAAATCAAAGAGTGCATGAAAACCTCCCAAAGGGGAATCCTTCGAAAGGAAATCCTCCAAAGGTAAACCTCAACAAAGAAGCTTAGAGTAACATACCTTCTTCAAGTCAGCCCAAAAAGTATTTTGGTGCAAAGGACTCTGTTGCAAAGGATTATGTTGCAAAGGGTATTGTGGACAAAGGAAAGTAAAAAGAAGAACCCCAAAAGAAAATATTGGAGGCGAGGAAAGAAACGATCACCAAAGAGGTAGAGAAGACCTCATCATCCTTTAATTTTGAAAGTGAGATGGCCAAGATCAAAATTTCTATACCATTTAATGAATTAATCAAGAATAGTGAATATAGAAATCAGATCATCAAGATGCTTAATATGGGAAAAACCTCTGATACCCTAAACATACTAGATGATCACCCAACCATATTATTTGGAACAAGAGTAGAAGAAAATAGTGATAATGAAGAGGTCCCCCTTTCTATGTTAGCCTGAAATTCCATGATATAACTCTACACAATGCCATGTTAGATTCCAGAGCATCTCATAACCTAATGCCCAAGGTGGTCATGGACCAACTAGGCCTGGACATCACAAGGCCTTACAAAGACCTATTCTCTTTCGATTCCAGGAAGGTGAAGTGCCTAGGTCTTATTAAAGATCTGGTGGTATCTTTGGCACAAATTCCATCTAAGAACATGCTTATGGATGTAGTGGTGGCTAACATCCCTCCCAGGTTTGGCATGTTGTTTTCAAGGTCTTGGGTTGCAAAGTTGAAGGGAACCCTCCAGATGGACATGTCATATGCCACCATCCATGTTTTTGGTTAGGACAGAGGGTTGTACAGAGAATTTTTTCTCGAATACATGGTCAACAACAAGTCACAGCCAAGTAATCACCCCATCTACTCTATGGAAACTGAGTTGGGATCTTCCATTTTCTTCAATGACCTATGTTTCGACGAGAAAGAACCAGAAATTAATATGGTTGGCAAAGAGAGATCTGATCAACAGATTGAAGAGTGTTCAGAGAAACAGGATAACACAGAAGAGTATACATGGAAGATGAGTTTCGATGGAGTTGCATGTACAGAGGGAGCAGGGGCTGGCATATGGATCAATCACCCCAAAGGAGACTCAAAATTATGTTCTTATAAACTTGTTTTTGAATGCACAAATAACATGGCCGAATATGATGCATTAATATTGGGGTTGAAGGTTTTGAAAGAATTAGGTGCCAAAAGAATTGTTGTACATGGAGACTCTGAGCTAATTATCAATCAAATCAAAGGCATATACTAAGAAAAACATCCCAGATTGGGGGCTTATAGGAACCTGGTACTATACCTCCTTGTGAAATTTCCAGAATATAATCTTTCAGCAATTCCAAGAGAACAGAATCAGGTTGTTGATGCTTTGGTTACTTCAGCAACAGTTTTCAAAGTTCCAATTTTCCCTGATAGAAAATACAAGGTTGAGGTCAAGTACAGGCCAACAGTACCAAATATTATGAAGTACTGGCAAGTTTTTGAAGACGACAAACAGATAGAAAGCTTCCTCAATATGGAGAATGAATTCAAGAATTTGAACATTGATGATGAATACTGTGATGATGAGATGGATGCAGCTGCTTTCACAAAGGAATGGTATTTTGACAATCAAATTGCAGGCAGAGATATCGTTCAGCTAAAGAGCAGCATCATTCCCAAGGGTCTAGCCCCATTGGAGAAACTCTTTGATAATAATGATGTGGCTAGAACTCCAAAGATTACAGTAAATGAAGGGGATGTGGAAGATTGCAATATCAGGACTCTAGAGGATCCAGAGATCATTAAGCTATCCAGAACACTCAGCCCTGAAGTCAAGGAGAAATATATCAAATTAATGAAAGAGTTCCCTGATTCTTTTTCTTGGAGCTATGATGATTTGAAAGTTTATGACACCAGTATAATTCAACATGTTATCCCAATCAAAGAAGATCATAAACATTTCAAACAGAAATTAATAAGGATAAATCCTTTATTGTTGCCTTTGATCGAGAAAGAAGAAAAGAAACTATTTGAAGCCAAAATCATAGTGTCCCTGATATTTTCTAAATGGGTGGAAAATCTGGTGTCAGTCAGAGAAAAGAGTGGAGAAATCAAGTTGTGTGTGGATTTCAGGAATCTGAACAAAGTATCTCTAAAGGAAAACTACCCACTGCCTAAGATGGATCATATTTTACAGAAGGTGGTGGGTTCTCAAAAAATGTCAATGTTAGATGGCTTCTCTGGATACAATCAGACTATGGTGCACCCTGGCGATCAGGAAAAGATGGCATTTACCACGCCATGGGGAATATTCATGTATGACAAGATGCCTTTCGGTCTTATGAATGTAGGGGCAACGTTTCAAAGAGATATGGACATAGCTTTTGCTGATAAAAAAGACAAATTCATTGTTATCTACCTTGATGACATCACTGTGTATTCTGCCTCAGATGAGGAACACCTCAAGCATCTTAGAAGGGCATTTCAGAAGTGTAGAAAGTTCAGAATCTCATTGAATCCTAAGAAGTCAAATTTTTCCATGGAAGAAGGAAAGTTGATCGGTCACATTATTTCAAAAGAAGGTATAAAAGTAGATCCCAACAGAGTTGAGGGGATCTTAAAAATTGGCATACCCGAGAGTAAAACGGAGGTACAATCTTTCCTGGGCAAAGTGAACTTTCTGAGAAGGTTTATCCCTAATTTGGTCGAAATCATAAAGTATATTACCAACATGCTCAAGAAAGGGAGTGAAATCAAGTGGACCCCTGATGCCAGAAAATCCTTTGAAAACATTAAGGTGGCATTAACTAAGGCTCTAGTAATAGCCAACCCAAACTTTGAAAAGGAATTCATATTATTCTCTTTTGCCTCGGAGCACACAATTGTTGGTGTTTTACTGCAAAAAGATGAGCAAAATTATGAGAATCCCATAGCATATTACAGCAAGATATTGAGGGATGCCCCTTTGAAATATGATATCATGGAGAAGAAATAATATGCACTAGTCAAGGCCTTGAAAGAATTAAGAGTTTACATCTTGCATTCTCATACTACTGCTTATGTACCCAGTAGCTCTGTGAAAGACATATTGACCCAACCTGATCTTGAAGGAAAGAGGGGTAAATGGATAGCAGTGCTATTATAATATGACCTTGAGATTAAACCCACCAAGTTGGTCAAGGGACAGGGACTTGCAAAGCTGATGGCACAGACCAATTGTGAACTCCTAGGAATAAACTTCATTGCAGACCTGACAGAAGATGAGCAGAAGAGAGAACTCCTCAAATATCCCAGAATTTTTTTAATTCCACATGGTATGTAGATATCATCTTTGTGTTGAAAATTTTGCAGGCTACTCCTGAATTTAGTAAAACAAAGGCCAGATTCTTGAAATTGAAGGCAACAAAATTTTGCATAATAAATCAATCTCTATATTGGAAAGATCCAAGGGGAATTTTATTGAGTTTTTTTATAGAAGAAGAAGCAGAAAAGACCATCAGAGAGTTTCATAAGGGTGATTGTGGGGGTCATCATTATTGGAAGACAACCGTGCATTAGATATTGAAGATTGGGTTCTATTGGCCTAGCATTTTTTCTGATGTCTATAAAGAGGTTTCAAAATGCCATGAATGTCAGATTTTTGATGGGAAGGGAAAATTGTAACCTCTGCCTTTGAAGCCCATTTCTGTGGAAGATCCTTTCAGATAGTGGGGCCTTGATTTTATAGGGGAAATACATCCATAATCCTCAGCCCAACACAATTGGATTCTGACAGCAACAGACTATTTCACTAAGTGGATTGAGGCACTTTCTACTAGGCAGGCAACAAATGATGTTATCATCCAGTTTTTAGAAGACAATATTATGTCCAGGTGCGGATGCTCGGTCAAGATCATAACAGACAATGCAGCGGCTTTCAGGTCCAAGAAAATAGAGAAATTATGCACTAATTACAATATCACCCTTGGTCATTCTACATCATACTACCCTCAAGGAAATGGGTTGGCTGAGTCTTTGAATAAAAGCTTAGTCAAAATCATCAAGAAACTGCTACAAGAAAATAAAAAGGCCTGGCACAAAAATATCATCCATGCACTTTGGGCTGACAAAATCACCCCAAAGAGATCTATAGCCACATCTCCTTTCTGGATCATTTATGGTATAGAGGGATTCTTTCCTACTTCATTGGGGTTTCCAGTGATGAGGATTTTACAGGAGCAGGATGCAGAAATAGACGCCACTCGGAGAAGAAAGGATGAACTAATCAGTGTACAACAGACCAGGGAAAGGGCTTCAAACAATGACCAGTTGCACTAGGACAAGATCAAAGAAGCTTTCGACAGACGTACCAAGGTGGATGACTTCAAACTGGGGGACTTGGTATTAAAATGGGATGCCATAAATGAAGATAAGGGAAAGCACGGGAAGTTTGACCATCTCTGGCTAGGATCATTCGAGATTGCAGCATACCATGGAATTAATGCCTACATACTACAGGAGAGAAATGGAGACATCATTGGAGGAGGGACTGTGAATGGCAGGTTCCTCAAACATTACATCGTTTAAACAATCATCACCCCTTCCATTCATTGTACATAATCATTTTTGTGTTTTCTTTTCGCATGAAGAGGTTGGAATAAAAGAAGCATAGTTGAAGCCCGAGGTGAAGGCCCTAAGCTATGCTGGGTCGATTTTGAGTTTTTTGAGTAAAGGCTAGCGGATTCAGACTGCACGAATAAATCACAGCCCAATGGGTAGGCACTTCGTCTATCATTCTTTGGTACCTCGCAGGGAGGATAGCATCCCCAGTTGGAGCCTATGTTATCACCATAATAATTTTCTTTTGATGGAATCCAAGTCTCGAAATTTAGCGAGGAGCTACATCGGTATGGAGGCGCAATTGTTTGGAGGATAGGGTCGCACCTAGAAAAGAAGGGATAAATATAGTGGAGGTGCGGAAGTCGATGCAGCCTAGCAGGCCACAGATATTAAACAACCCAGATTGACAGTCAGAAAACGTATCGGGCGAGGAACTAAAAGGGAGGTTAATCGCTTGAGAGAGGGATGGGGAAATACCAGAGTTTCAACTTGTAGACACATGGCACCACGAGAGGCATATCGAGGTGAAAAGCGGTCTACCCAAAACCGCTTTTCCCTTCCCTCGATATCAAAAGCACATATAAAAGGAGGGTCCTAGTCATTATTTTATGATATTTCAAATCATTTGAACGTTTGAAAATTGGCGCAAACGCTCCATTCGAATTGAAGCTCAACAGTAAACCAGACTTGCATATTCTCCGCTAATTCACAGGTATTTTCATCATGGCCATGAATCCTATCATTTTATCCATAACAGAGCAAGATCTTGCCTCTAAAGAAGAATCCCTAATTGATAGACACTCCAATATATTTGACACAAAAATAATTATCTCACCCATTTCCGTATCCAGAGCCAATTTGTTAGATAATGTTGGGAAACGAATACCCTTCCTTCAAGCGGCCCAAGCCTCCATAGTCCCTTTCGTCGTCGAATTTGCATTCCCTTTCCCATAATTCATAAGCTGGTGTGCAGAACAATACTTTTAGGAAGAAAAGGTCATTTTGAATAAGTTAGGGTCAGAGGTCCTATGCAGAGTAGATAGTTCATCAATTCGACACACCCTCAGTACACCAGAGTTTTCCCCCGTGGTGTTGGAGCCCTTCGAGGAAGCAAAACTAATCACAGTCTACAGAGAATGTCCCCCCAAGGTCAAAACCCTATTTTTGCAGACCATTGTTAAACCTGAACATCATTATGAGAGTTTGTCGTTTCCTATGAATGTAATCGTCATGGTTATTGAGGTCCAGTGGGCCTGTTCCATACTCAGTTAGATTTTAGGATTAGATAACGAAAAAATTGTAGTATAGGTCATGTTGGGTTTTCTGTTGACCTTTTTTCAGTTAGAGTCTAGTCAGTCAATCTGTATCAGTTTTGAAGACTTCATCGTTGATAATGTGCACAAACAACTGGTAAATTTCCAATCACTCGGACACTTCAGGTATTACACGCACTTACTGAGGATGTTCTTGGAAATGAATAAGACAAAGTTCATTGAAGCTTCATTCATCTCAACTGAATGCAAAAGGATCATAATGCTCAATTTTATAAATAAGATCATGTCCAGAGTTTATAGCTTAATCTTTAGCACCGACCTGCCAAGGGATTTGGAAGAAATGAAAAGTTCGTTATAGCCAAATCCAGAGAATAGGGTAGGATATTGGGGGTTTTCCATGCACTCTACTGTGATTTGGGTATATGGTTATCAAGAGGGACCTTAACCTTTACCTGTTTTCTTGACTCCCAGAGACTTTGCCCTGGATTTCATCAGGCAAAGAATCATCTCAGAAATAGAACATTTTTTGAAAATGCACAAAGCATCTAACTTAAGTTTCCTTTCATAATAGGAACCTTTGTGGTAAAGACTAGATCTTGTTTGCCTCAGATCCAGGCCAAGCTCAATGAATTTGGATTTGCACAGTTACAAGGGAGGAAATATGATCCACGCCAGGTCATATCTAAAAGAAGATCGATGAGCAAACAAGGCCTCTATGAGCATGAGTATGTTGAAGGATTTGATAAACTGGCAAATTTGGAAACCTGTGCAGATATGGAAGTCATTTTGCATCTTGATCAGACACAACAAATAGAGTCGGCCCCGCAGCAGATCTAGACATAGAAAAATTCTCCAAGGTTGATTATTAAAGCTCCAAAGATGAGTGTTTATAGTAAGAGGAGCAGTTCAGAGGCCCTGGGTGCCAGTAGTCAATAGAATGTTCCCAAGAAAATGAAAATCAAACAGTCCCCATAGATAGTAAACCTGGAGGAGGAAGAACCTAAAGAGAAAATGAGCATGGAGATGGTTGAGAGTAGAACCAAAAACGAAGAAGCTAATATAGAGAGCATGCCACAGGGTGAAAGCAACTCAAGAGCTTTCAGCAGCAAGAAACGTGTCTTTAATAAGGCACCTGGAGCAGTCTACCAATCCAAAGAAGATCTAGCAAACCAATACGTTGTGAAAGGAAATCTGGCCATGAGTGAAATATGATATTTGTTACCTGAAGTAGAGAGGATCTCCCAACACAAGTCTTCCCTGTTCTCAATCAGGGATGTAGAAAGGAAGAAATTTAACATAGTGGTGGCAGATGAGGATAAAGTGTCTGAAATCAAGCTGCATTATGAAAATATCAGTGCCCCAGATAAGGTAAAATTCCACAGAAACACCAGTGGCATGCTATATTCAGACTACCTGAGTCTGAGTTTGAGGGTTTTAAGACTGACAACCCATGTGTTATAGGAAAATCCCCCTGTGGACAAGTGGATTTCCTCTTGAACCCTAAATATCTAAGATCAAGACATAAAGGTGATAACTTTGGTCATTGGCATCCTTTTAAACCTAGCTAAGTCAATCAAATAGAGAAAAGGAAGAAGAATGTATCTTTTTACGATGTTTGTCCTCATTCCAGTCCAGGTTGAGACTTCATCCCCAAGATCTTCAACAAGTCTTGCAATCCAATAATATCAAAGACAAAACAACTTCCTATTCTACCATGATTATTTCAAAACTAGATCTATCTATCAAATACAAGTTCATGTAGACATACACAACCTTGAAAGAAACAAGCCAAGCACATGTATTAATGAGAAATAGATAGCAATACTTACAGACCTTTGATGAAGTTGCAACAGCCTATTCAAGCTCTCCTTGTCCAGCCCCTTGCTCAAATAATCCACAATCAAAATGAATATGTTTTACTGATAATTCTCCCTTATGAGATCATAAGTTTTATGCCTCTAAACTGCCATGTGCTTTCCACCATGAGAAGGCCTCCTTATATAAGCTTGGAGAGACCCAACCACCTTAGAGGTTCTTGGAATAAGTTGAGGATCTTTCGCCATCAATTGTGGATCCTCCCTAAGATCCAGCCTTGACCTCAGATTCAAATCCAACCAACTCCAAGGATGAGGGGGATTTTTCCTTGATTTTCCTCAATAGTCAAAGATTCCCTCAAACATCCCAGCGCTCCCTCATAATGGGACACAGAGTGTTGCAATGCTCCCCCAAATAAGGATAGGGAGCGTTGGCACTCCCTGACAGTGGGTAGGGGAGCACTGCCCAAAATTTCCTTAAAAAATCCCAGCGCTCCCCCAGAAGGGTGCACAGAGTGTTGGAACGCTCCTCCAAAGAGGGGTAGGGAGCGTTGGCACTCCCTGATAGTGGGTAGGGGAGCGTTGGCCTTCAAAAATGATTTTTAAGTGGTTTTCTTCATGGAAAATTCTTTGCACTTTTCATCAAATGATTTCTCTTCCTTAAACCAGTCTTTGAATGTGTCTTAAGTGTCCTTATGATGTCGTTAGAGACACGACATAGGCAAGATGACGGTATAATGTTTGTGACACTTATGGATAAAATGCGACACTTGTAATGATGACAATAGGTCATCATTGAAGTGAGTAATTTTGATGTGTAACAGATTGCCCCCCAAAGTACGAAGTTAGAAGATGGAAACTGATGACTGAAGTACTTTGTAGAATTTTTCGAGCAAGGGAAGCTGGTAGAAGTTGCACACAACCATCAAACAAATATTATGACATGTTTCAAACCAAAAGATACAATGTGGATCTATACTTTCATGACATGAACTGATCGTAGCCACGAAAAATACACAATGGATCTACGAAACGACAAGACATAGCCACGGACTAATACAAAGTGGATCTATGTAACAGTATATGTGTCAATCTTCAAAAGAAACTCCGTCGCAACCTGGGAAAAGTATATATCAGAGTGATCACTCAACCTAGGGTCTTCTTACCGATTCTGATGCGGTACGAGTCTAACCATGTGAATAGATGTCCTGATGTCGAACATGGCAGAAACCACTTGATTACCGGTCGATGAGGTAAACCGTTAACAAGTGCGAGGGAAATCACCATTGATGTCAATGATTCCCAAGGTACCCTAGTATATTCCAGTGAATGTGAACAAATGAGTTGAAGTCGAACATTCATGGAATCACCCGATCAGGGGTCAATGATGCAAACCCACTGTCGAAAGCGAGGAGGCCTGCCATTGAGGCATGTAGGTCCCAAGGTACTAATTGGTTTCTAAGTCTAGTTCTTGGATAATGTGTTGAGGTCGACAGGAATAGACTCGTCGCAAGAGGGCCTTGATGCATCCCCCATCAATGACATGAAACTGACACAGAGATGTAAATTGGTGGATCAAATGAACATGGACTAACACATGTATTGAAACATAAATTTGTGATGGTTGACTCTCGAGGCAGACACTTCCCTTGAACACTGAGGCACAACAACAGAAACATGACATGGACCAAAACATGATGATGCAATGGATACGGTGACTTTCCTCGAGTGACCTAAAGGAGTAAGAAAACTCAGAGGATTGGTTCAGTGCAGAGGTTCAACGGATTAAAATGTGTGCAAAGACAAAGTGTCGTGTTCAAGGGCAACTGTAAGAGTTACTTGTAATGTTTTCAAAAACTGTTTGGCTTGCTTCTTTCAATTTTTTCCCCCATCCAGATAGACAAGTACCTCTTTTTCATTTAATGAGCTCGAGGAGGGTAACACATGATCGAGATAACTCACCTTCGGTAAGTCCCTCTTCCTTTTTTTAACGAACTGGAAGAAGTAAGGGTTCGGTCCCGTATGGGCCCTTCAATGTATAATTTTTAACGAATCCAGAGAAAGAAAACTCGGTTGTTTTTCATGTTTAGAGCGTCTGAAAATAACTTAAAGACGACTCCAAGGTTGTCCTTTTTTGTAATTTTAGTCTCTCGAGGCTGAAAAAGTGATAAATTACCACTCGAAAGGCGCCCTTTCAAACCTTTTAACGAGTGTGAAAAGAGTCCAAGATCACTCGCCAATATTTTCATGTTTAGAGATTCTGAAAAGAGCTTAAAGATGACTCCAGGGGGTTCCTTTTTCGTTTATCCATGTGAGTCTGAAAAAGAGATAAAAGGTTACTCGGTGTGTCCTCATGTTTTTTCGAGCATGAGAACTAACGAAAGGCCATTCTCGGTAACTTATTCTCATGTATTTACAAGCACGAGAAAGAACAAAGACTAAGCTCGGTATTGGTTTCATTTTTAGACAAGCTTGAAACAAAATTAAAGTATGCTTGTAAATTCCCAACGTAATTTCCAAAGGTTGGGATACCCATGGATGGTTAGTACTCTACCCCCAGCTTGAAAAGCTAGTGGCATAACTCCAGAATGATAATCAAAGGCTGGAGAAATTCCCCCCAAGCTTCAATTCATTCACCAACTTTAAGGTTGTCACCAATTTCTGTACTAGATGGAGAAAAAGGATAAGGGTGGATTAAATGAAGGTTCAAATATGAGACCTAACGAAAGACTCGACTCGACATCTACGAGATCTGGCGAAAGACTCGACCTGATAGGAGAGATGACTGTTTCATTTTTTAACGAGCTTGACACAGGAAAAGAAATATGTTCAAGGCTCTGGGTTGAATCCCCAGATTTCTGTTTCATTTTTTAATGATCTTGTTACAGAGAGGAAAAACTATGCTCATAGATTCTGTTTCATTTTTTAACAAGCTTGCCACTGAGAAGAGAAACTATGCTCGTGAATTTTGTTTGATCATGGCTTCCAAGAGGATAACGCTCTGGAAGCACACCATGTCAAGGGACAAAACTTAGTCATGGCTTCCAAGAGATCTTCACTGGATGAAAGAACAATGCTCTAGAAGGAACACATGTCGAGGGTCGTGATAGGGGTAAGGAGATAAGGCTCCAATAGCCCTACTGAAGAGATCACCAAGTCAACTACCAGATTTAAGTCATCTTCATCGGCAATTGAAGGCATGGGAGATAACGCCACATAATTGACCTATGGCATGGGTGATATCGACTGCATATAAGAACCGTTTAGGAAGGTCATTAGGTTGGTAATCAAGCCAGGACCAACAAACGAAAGTTGATCAATAGTCACCATTCTTCCATCGTGAAGGAAAGATATCACATGAAAGAGAGTGGAGACAATAGCATTCATGGCATATACATAATCTCTCCCAATGATTAAATCGAAATCCAAGGGGTCATGGACTACCATAACATCAATAAAGACAGTTTTCCCTCCCAAAGTTATGGGAAATTGAGGAAGGATCCCTAAAGGGTGATTGGTTCTTCTGTTAAAAGTGAACAGAGTCTTGGTAACCGGCACAAGCTGAGGATAACCCAAATCTTGCCAAGCAATAGAGGACAAAATACTAACGGATGAACCTTCATTTATCAGCGAATGAGGAGCGTCTCGACCACAAACTTGCACTGTAATCTTGAAGGGAATGTGAGAGGGAAGACGAGATCCAATTAGCACACCCCAATCAAAAAGGATGGCCTCATTACTTGGGGGGGTTTCGTAGGAGAGGGAGGAATACCCCCCAACACAGTAGATGTTGTATCAAAGAGAAAAATGTGGGCATAATCGGATTTACTCTCTAACGGGAGAGTAGGATCGACTGATAATGACATCAAATCGACCACTTGGGTTTCATTCTCCAAAGGGAGAATGGGGTCGACAGGTTGAAACGGATCGACCGCTTGGGTTTCACTCTCTAACGGGAGAGCGGGATCAACCGAATATGGGATCGGATCAACCACTTTGTCCACTGGTTCAACTAAGGACGTGACCAGATTGATGACATGATCAACCAGACTGACTGATGAAGGGGCCGAAGCAACCACTTTCGCACTCGTCAGAGGAGGAGTGGGATTGACCACATTGGCACTCTTCGGATGAAGGGTGGGACTGACCAATAACAGGACTGGATCAGTTGCTTGGGTTTCAGTTTTTGGATGAAAAGTGGGGTTGATCGATGACAGAACTGGATCAGATACTTTGGTTAGTGGTTCAACCGAGGATGAAACTAGATTGACCACATGATCAACCAGACTGACTGGGGATGGAACCGGATTGACCATTCTATCAACTAACGATGGGTTGGGGGAAATCTTACGATAACCAGTTAGAAGTTGAAGCTTTTCCAAAAGAGAAGAAGCCTCATCCATACGAGGACAAAGGTGAGAATAATGATCACCTTCACATAACATACAAGGAAACTTGACAGTTGTCTTCTTCTTACCAACCTTAACGTTAATAGTTGACGGGGCATCCCCAACATGTACATCGGGGGTCGATGACATGGACGACCACATTTCTAAGACTTTGGGAATACCAGGGAAATCTCTCAAAAAGTGGTCAACCTTACAAAGACTGCAAGGGAATTTGGGTTTCGGATTCTTCGTTGTAGTCTTATCCACCTCATCAATACTCCCAGTACTATTAACAGTAGTTGGTTGATTGGATCCAACATCTGATGTAGTTGGAGGCTTGGTCCCTTTCTGGTTCTTCTTCTTCATATCAACTTGGATACTCGCTTTAGAGCTTTCGCTAGGAGAAGAAGGAGAAATGTAAGGATACCTAATGGGCAAAGAAGGATAAATGGAAGGAGACCTGACGGGTGAAGAAGGAGAAAGGTCAAAATGAGGTTGATGTGTCGTTGGTGTGCTTACATCTAAAGCACCTGCATTCGAGATCACCTGAGTGGAAAACAACCATACCGGTAACCCAATTGTGAGACCTGGAAAGATCAAAGTAGCGATGTAAGGAGGACCAATGTTTCTGTAAGAAAGAAAAACAAACGTTTCCCCTGGAAAAGGGGTTCCTTCATTGGTCATTCCGGGAACTGACGCCATAAAAAATAAAGATCCAACCTAGATTCTGCTAGGGAGAACAAACAGCACACACTAAAAATCTAGTAAGCAAAAAAGCAAACAAAATCTTCTCACAATGAGCACACTAGTTGGTGATGAAATCCAACATCGTGGGAACAAAGTAAGAAGGGGATGAGATAGAGCAAATGGAAAAGTTACGTTGACGACCTGCTTAACGGACTTACGCCTTGGTGAAAGCTCCCACACATAATCATGGGTATACCCTCCAAGGAGCCCGAGTGAGTATGGTCAACGTCGATTCCAGGTACCATGAAGACTTACCCCTCCACAGTCACCTTGTGTAAATACCCTAAAGAGATAGGCCACTAAGGTTACCGACTAATACAGTGATGCCTGGGGAAACAGTCGATAGTCTGATCCACGCACAAGGGCGGGGTATCTGGCCCGAAATCAACTTGAAAGGCTTCCACTCATCATTGTGGGTATACCTTCAAGCAACCCCCATAATACGTGCAATCTCTACACCAAGACCAACAAAGCAGGGTGAGTAACTTTGCCAGTCTTAATGCGACCTCAGGTTTGACCCTTGTGTGAGAAGGGCTTCCCAGGACAAAATGTAGCAATCGGATTTCACCGCTCCCTAACACAATATTTTATGTTTGTTTGCAGCTTTGGAAAGTTATCTTTCACACCTATTCCAAAGCCCTACAACTAATCTGATGTAGGTTTTCTACTAGAATATATAAAAATGTCTAATCAATTTTAGTTTGGCGCTTTATTTTTAAGGTTGTTGTTAATCAAAAGGAAAATGGCGTGGACAATATGGTGTTTTGACCAACTTGAAAGTTATGCAAAGAGATGAAGATGCAATCTTTTCATTTCAATGAAAGCTATGCTATGAGAAGGAGAAAACATTCATCATTACAGATGCACAATGTCCCAAAAAATCCAAAAACCATGCAATTTCACTACTTCAAATGCAAGCTAGTTTCACTACCCAAAAGAAAAAATGCATTTATCTTCTTTGTTTGATTAAGTAAATACAAAACCTTCAATGCTCCACCACTTTCAATCAGGAGAAAGAGTCCCATGCAGATACAAAAGACACGAAGCAAAAGGGCTACAAACAAAGCATGCACTCAAGGCAATGAGGTATGAAAGAAAACAAGTAGAAACTTGTTATAAAAAGAAAGAAAACCATCAAGGATTCTACAACCAATCAAGCATTCAAGGAATACAATAAAATGCAGAGAAGAATCCAAGAAATGATAGGGAGAAAGAGAAATCACTCAAAATTGTCCTATCAAAAAAGCAGCTAGAAAAGGCAATTTCACATTTCTGAAAAAGGTTTCAAGCTCCAATCAAGACAATAGGGAGTGATAAGCATCAAAAACCAATCCAAACAACTTCACAAACCAACCACAGACTCTGGGTAAAGATCTCTACAAAAAAGGTTGCAAAAGACTGAGCAAAAGAAGGCAAAAACTCTCAAGAAAGAGACTAGCGCTCCCCCAGAAGGGTGCACAGAGTGTTTCAATGCTCCCTAAGACACTGTACGAGAGTGTTGGCGCTCTGGTATGGCCTACAAGGGGACGTTGAGCCACCCATAAATTCAAAAAACAGTCAAAAAAAAAAAAAACTCACACAGAATGCACAAAAATTGGTGAAATTGCTAGTGAAGGTAAGAGAAGGAAAATGGATGATGAACAACTAGTAAAAGTGATCTGAAAGGTGGTAAAAGGGAAAGGACAAATTAAGGAAAGACAAATAGGAGTTCCTTCCCCAGTGGAGTCACCAATTTCTGTTACAGGAAAATCCCCCTGCGGATTAGTGGATTTCCTCTTGAACCCTAAATCTCTAAGATCAAGACAGAAAGGTGCTAACTTTGGTCATTGAACTCCTTTTAAACCTAGTTAAGTCAATCAAATATAGAAAAGGAAGAAGAATGTACCTTTTTGCGATGTTTTTCCTTGTTCCAGTCCGAGTTGACCCTTGATCCCCAAGCTCTTCAACAAGTCCTGCAATCCAATAACAGCAAAGACAAAACGACTTTCTATTCTACCATGATTAATTCAAAACTAGATCTATCTATTAAAGACAATTTCAAGTAGACATACACAACCTTGAAAGAAACAGGCCACGCACAACTATTAATGAGAACTAGATAGCAATACTTACAGACCTTTGATGAAGTTGCAGCAGCCTCTTCCAACTCTCCTTTTCCAACCCCTTTCTCAAATAATCCACAATCAAAATGAATATTCTTTACTGATAATTCTCCCTTATGAGATCATAAGTTTGATGCCTCTAAACTGCCATGTGCTTTTCACCATGAGAAGGCCTCCTTATATAAGCTTCCAGAGAACCAACCACCTTAGATATTCTTGGGATAGGTTGAGGATCTTTCTCCATCAGTTGTGGATCCTCCCTAAGATCCAGCCTTGACCTCAGATTCGAATCAAACCAACTCCAGAGATGAGGGGGATTTTTTTTCTGATTTTCCTCAATAGTCAAAGATTCCCTCAAACAGCCCAATGCTCACTCGGAATGGGACACAGAGTGTTGCAACGCTCCCCCAAAGAAGGGTAGGGAGCGTTGCCCAAAATTTCCTTAAAAAATCCTAGCGCTCCCCCAGAAGGGTGCACAGAGTGCTGGAACGCTCCCCCAAAGAGAGGTAGGTAGTGCTGGCACTCCCTGATAGTGGTTAGGGGAGAGTTGGCCTTAAAAATTGATTTTTAAGTGGTTTTCTTCATGGAAAATGCTTTGTACTCTTCATCAAATGATTTCTCTTCCTTAAACCAGTCTTTGAAGGTGTCTTAAGTGTCCTTATGATGTCGTTAGAGACATGACATAGGCAAGATGATAGTATGATGTTTGCGACACTTGCGACAGTTATGGCTAAAATGAGACACTTGTAATGACGACAATAGGTCATCATTGAAGTGAGTAATTTTGATGTGTAACACCATGCACTTAAATTGGATGGACAATTGAAGCAGGAAAAAGCATCCAGCAGAGCCTGGTAGACCCAGGTCAAAAGATTGAAATCTAAAGGCCATCAAGGGGTAAAGGCTTCCTTAGATGAGAAGGGAAAATTGATTCAAAGCATGAAAAAGAAGTTGAATATGTCTGCCACAGAACATCCACAGGCAGCAGAGCTGGCTGCTCTAGAACAAGAAAAAGAGACATTTAGAAAGGAAGCACTAAATTACAAAGCCAAAGTATTGCAGCTGGAAAAGGAAAAAGAGAATTGGTCGCAAGGACAGGTAGAAGTATCGAACATGGCTGCAGTTGTACCTAGTATAGCAAGAACTGATTCAAACATTGAAGATTCCGTCCAAGCTATGTCCCAAGTAAGCTTGAAGACAGGAGAAATCAAGAGACTTAAGGGGATCATAGAAAATCTGCAGCAAGAGATGAAAATGAAGGACGAAAAGATGGCCCAAGTCCAAAAGGAAAATCAAGATTTGCAAGAGAGGGTAAACAAGTTGAAGACGAGGTTGAGAGGAAAAGTAATTTTACAGGGAGATAAACATGTAATATGGGATGCTATTGCTGGTGAAGCTGCTAAGTTTAGGGTGTACTTGAATTTTATAAATGACAAAGACATCATGGCTATCACTACTCGAAGCAGGTGTACTATTGTAAATGAGACACTTGCGAGGAAGACCTCGAAATGGGCCCAGAACGCTATAAATTTGCTAAATGTTGTTCCCACTGCTGAACTTCAGACCATTGGGGTCAAGGACAGAACTACACTGATCATTTGGGCCAAGAGGATCATTGCTAAGCACAATTTGTTCAAGTCAGGTCAAACCAAAGCCATACAGATGGAGCAAAGTATACAAGAATTTAAGGATACATTTGAACAATTGTTTATCAAGGGCCTCCCACCATTTTGGGATGGCAAAGGGAAATTATACGACCAAGAGCAGTACAACTCCCTTCTCACTCAATGTAGAATGGATCATTCCAAATTTGTAGGCCTGGAGGAGAACCTGAAGGGACCAAGTTTGGTGGAATATTTGGCCACAGACTTTGAGATTTTAAATCAGTTTAAGAGACTAAAGATTGGACTGTCGACTATGACTTATGTTACTTGCATCCACTTGGAGATCCTGGTAAAAGAAATGATGGATTACGAGATTCCTTCTAACTCACAGTGGAAGGAGATCGTGCGGCTAGGCAAGACAAAATGCAACTTTCTAGGAACCAACAAATAGCCTCCAGGTGTTACCATATTGGGGAGTTCAATAGGAGATCGGAGCAAGACAGACGGCGAGAACAAAAAGCGAGCAGTTAGAGGAATTAGTCATTGGTTTATGAAACATTTTTGTTTAATCATTGTAAATCGATTCACATGCCGAGACTGTCAGTTGAAATTATTGGAGTCAGTTTTAGAAGCTGAAACGTTTCAGTTTCAGCCATTGTAATCGAATTGTATAAGTACTAGAAATTCTGAACGAATTAATGGTGGCAGAAGTGCAAGGGCACCTTTTAGTTGTTTCTGAACTCAATTGTAATTTTCTGGATCTAAATTGAATACATATGCAAAATCTTTTGAAGTCTCTATGAAAAGATTCTAATGGTGGTGATATGAGTTTTGTCTCCTTTCATTGTATGTATTTCCTGTGTTCTTTAATTCCATTTACATGTTCTTCTGTTTAAATTGGAGAGTTAAAAGCCCATAATTCATCTTGTGATGCTCTTAGCTTAAGCAATTTAAACTGTGTGATTTTATTCTTAGCTAATTCAGAATTCATTTTAGTAATGCTCTGATGCAGTTATTTGTTTTCTTCTTCCTCTTACACCCTTCTTAAAGACAATATGCAACTCAGATTCATCGCCTCATTTAGCCTTTATCCTTTGGACAGTTCTATCGGCTAGTCATTGTTTTCTTTCACTTTCAAAATTTCGACTGCATAGCTCTGAGTGTCCCTCCCCTTCCTTGCCAACAACGTTACAAAAACCCCCAAAACCAAAATAAATCTAGCCACCGATTGCCAAAGAAATATCAAGTGACACAAGAGAGCCCTCTCTAAGTTGAGTAGGCTAGTGCCAAGCTCTAAAGTAGGTTGAAACAGTTACCTCTGTCATTTGTTTATCAGCCGAACAGAATTTACAGAGTATTAACACCACCAAGAGACACTACCCCGGCGTGGTGACCAGATGAATAGTAGTTTCATACCATTACATGCCCATGGACCTAATAGGATGGCTCATGATGTGACCCCCTATCCACCAACTAGGTCCTAAGTTTTATTTTATTTTATGGGTCCCTCCTTTTTCTTGCTAAGAAGCTTTTTATTGCTTTCTCGGGGATCCCTGGGCGAAGCATTTCAAGGTTTGATCTTGGATTTTAACTTTTTCCAGCTACTTTTACACTCTGGGCCTTTAGCCCCATTCTTCCCATAAAGCAAGGTACAACCCTTACTAGCTCGGAAAACCCAATGCCAGAACCAATGTAGGGGATAGATGAGAGGGAAAATGATGAAACGTGATAAGTATGGAAGGAATGAACGATGGCCTTTCATAGACCCACCCAGTGTAAACTCATCCCTAAGGGAACCAACTTGCTAGGGCACTCTATCATCCCCCCCACATGTATGGACAAGTTAAAAGGCATAATTTCCAAGCAAACATCATGAAGCAAAAGATAATTCGATGCACATATTCAAATGTTTTGATAATTAGAGTGACACATACCATGATACCTCGACTCATTACCTCATGGAGAAAAACCCACTGCTACTTCAAAACCAGGCCGATGGGATGGATGTTGTTGTTTTTGATAGATGGGAGGCACTGAAGAAAAGATGGGCCCTACAGGGCCAAGCTCAATTCAATATGGTTCTTGGTAATCCATGTCTAGGACCTGTGGGGCTCGAGACATAATCTCCTTAGTTATCCCTAGGATATGGATAACATCTGGCTCCAACTCGGGGACATGTGTTCACCGTAGAGTGCATGAGAACCTCAACATCTCTGGTATGACCTGTGACCTGCTAGATCTCAACAAAAATGATCAGTAATATTTTGAGGTGGTGATATCACCCCTGGCTCATATATGATACAATAAAATAAAAGTAAGCAGATATATATACAAATGGAAATGAAACTACAACTACGCTACTCTAGCATGATATGCAGATGGTATATACAATGAATGCAAATGCCTACCTACTTACCTCTACTTACATGTTGGTTGAATGCTAGGTGTAGTCAAATAGCTAGTGAAACCATCCTAGCAATGTCTCATAATACCTGCCTTTGTGCTTCATCATAAACCAAAACAAAGATAAATCAAGCACAACAATAACATGAGTTAGAAAATATATTGTATCATCGGAAATCATAAATTCTAGCTCATGGAGGTGGGAGGGAGGGATGAAATTATGCCAATTCACACTCTTAGGAAAGTGCTCAATCCATCTCAGAAAGGGATCATGAAAAATCAAAGGTTCAAAATCTTCACTTTCCAAATCATAAAACAAAGCATCATCAAAATCTTGGAAAGGGAAATAACTTACCATGTTCACTTCTTGTTGTGCAGGAGCATCGATGGCTTGGATGGCTTCATCAAATGGAAGAGGATCCAGTATAACATCATCAAGACTCACCTCATTCTCTTCATCTTGTGCATGAGAGATAGGATCTTGGAGAGCTTCATCGGATGGAGGAGCAGTTGCTAGTGCTTCATCCTCATAATTCACTTTTCTAGTTAAATCTTTACTCCATTCTATTGAATTATGGGAAAAATCTTGCTCTTCTTCAGGGGGTTGACAATTTTCTTCATAAATTTCTCCTTATATATCATATGGTTCTTGGTATTGAGTATGGTACACATTCCTGAGATCTTCCACAATCTCAGTGGTGATTCCTTCGTCCTCTAGGGCTATTGCAAGATTCTTAAGGGCATATTCATATGTCAGGCATTGTGGTTTCACAAATTCAATAAAATTGTTGATGAGGTCTACGGAAGATTATATACCCCTATCTTCGCAACAACTCTTAAACCAATCTTGCAAAAAAGATGGCAGAGAAAGTATGAACAATTTTACCAGAACATCCTCTCCTCTCAATTATATCTCACTTAAATACTTCAAGAATTCTACAATGTGAGTAATCGGGAGGCCTCCAAATCTTGGAGAGTTGTTTAACCATTTTGTATCAAAATAATGCGGGTATCCTTGAAAACTTTTGAAATCAATAGTCAAATACACTTGTTCCCAGGGTGCCATGATCCCATAACTTGGAAATATCACAGAATTGAGAGTAAGGTGGCACCTTCGAAAAGGTCAGTGGAGTCGTCATATATCCTCTTAAGGATTATCAAAGGGATGAGGGAATCACCCTCAGTGGAGTCGCCAAGTAAGCTTTGTGAAAATAAGGATTTTGGATAAAGTCTTACTGAAAAACATCGTCTTTGAGGAGAATTGACTCAATGTTCCCCGACAATGGCGTCAAAATGTTATTGCGCAATTTGTACTTGCCCAAAAGCCAAAGGCAAGTGAACAATAAATTGGCATAACAAGAGGTTGTCCTATCACTGTCACCTAAACAAGACACCTCTTTCTTTGTGGAGTAGTACCCCGGGGGAGACGTCCTCAGTGACCTGGGGGTTTGAGAAGGCTAAGGTAAGAGTATCAAGAAATTCTCTCCCCTCTCACATGTCACTCTGATCAGAAAGTCCCAAAGGTTTTGATAAGATGAAGCAAAGCAATATTTAAGTGTACTTGCCTAGAACAAAACAACAAGAAAAATACTATATGCAAGTACCAATTGATGTTAGTGCTTCATAAAACCATAGACTTTGAGTAAAAGCACAAGTTGATATAAAGGATGAAGCAACATAAGTATTTATAACAACAATGCATATATAGCAATAGCTTCACAATTATGTCTCAATAAAGCTTCAATAATGACCAAAAAATGATAACATAAACTTGGAAAAATGCTAGTATTTGTTAGAAGCAATGAAGACAATGTAAAATCAGCTCTAAAACTTGCTTTTAAGATGCTTTTGTTGTTGTCATAGATGGTTGTAGCAATCTTTTGCAACAATAGCATGATAGTTAGTAAGTTAGTCCAATCTAAGGTTAGAAATGGTTAGTAAAGATCTTGAAGTAGATGGTTTGAAAGTTGTTTTAGGCAATCAATCACTTGTAAGGTATGAACTAGTGCCTTTAGGGTAAATGGAGTCACTATTTTAGCGGCAATTCTTAGAGGGAAACAAATGATAATGGGTGAGCTAAAGGAAGAAGGAGGATGGTTGAGGTGTTAGTAACCTAAGGCCTCAATCATCCAAAACCTTAGAAGGAAAAAGTTGTTAGGAAGTAGGTAACTCTAGGCCCTAGCGATTTTCCTTCTTGTTTAAGTAAAGCTTGAAATAAAAGTATGAAATATTAATGAAGCAATAGTACTATAGTGACACTAAGGTGGGGCTCTAGTATATCCTTCAAGGAAGGTGTCTTATAGCAAAATCAAGTAGGTGAAGAGTTATTAAGAAAAGGACAATAACATGTGCTCTATCTCCTAGGGTTTCATGCTAGCAATTTCATAATCTTATAAATGAACAAGTAAACACACCATAACCATTAAAAATAAATAAGGATTGCATATGTCTACTTACTTCACCAAGAATAATCTAGTCACAAACCCTAGTTGAAGACTTTCCACCATGAAAATGCAAAAATACACCAAGATAAGCCCCCTCGAAAAGTTGTGCACCAATTAGTTCAGCCAATAAACCTTAAAAGAGGCCGAATTTCAAACCTCACACTTGTGTGAGTGAAAGATGATGAAAAATATAAGAGATTTTTCCCTTATTTATACAATACAAATGACCTTTAATTACATTTTAGGTCAAAAAAGGATGGCATGGCTAGTTTACATAAAAAATCTGTTTTTACATAAAATTGACAATAAAAACCCTAATTTTATCTTTTTAGGGTGTCGTCATGCCCCTCCTAGGGTGACGTTGGGCCCCCTCCTCGAACGTTGGGCCTCCAAAGTGAAACGGTGGGGCTCAAAACCCCTCAGAAACTGCCACATGTACCAACCAAGTTGTCCTCATTCCTAAAACCCCATCTGGATGACGTCAAGGCTCATAATGATGGCGTCAGGGGCCTTCAAGGGCCAACGTCATGGTGGGAGGGAAAGACCCCCCTGGGTCCAGGCCTGCCAAAGTGCCTATGGTGGAACATCCTCCCTTTTCTCTGGTGCAAGCCCGTGGTATCCCTCTACCCTTAGCTGGGGTCTTAGCATCCATCTGGTGGGATTTTATCCCTATGGAGGTCCGAGCTAATCATCTCCCCATATATACATGTTCATCGGCCATGGTCCTGCAACAACAACAAGTACGCCCTCCATGGGCTCATAAGTCACAAGGATCATAGCAATGTCAATCACATCTAATAATCAAGTTACCCAAACATGTGCATCAAACCCCCCTTTTCCCAAACAAATGCTCAAATATGTTATGTTATTTAAGAAGCCATGTTTGGAGAGGGTCTGAGGATGTTCTATTGGGCTAATTCTCCTCAGGTGTGGGGTGTTTCCAGGTGAAGACCAATCTAGGTCATGTAAATACATGAGATGGTGTGGGGATGTTTGGACAAGGGGTGTAGAGATAACAGGGAAATGTAGGTCTTACTTGTGGGTGCCTTTGTAGAGGGTGAGTTGAACCTTATCATGGATGAAATTGTTTCCTAGCCCATTCAATGCCTTTTCACTCTTTGGTTCATTGCTTTTTCTTTCAAGAGAATAGCTGGAGGACACTGCCCTGGCGTGGTGACCAGTGGTGACAACGTTACCCACAAGCATGTCACCAAGAGACACTACCCTAGCGTGGTGACTAGATGAATAGTAGTGTCATGCCGCTACATGCCCATGTACCTAATAGGTTGGCTTATGATGAGACCCCCTATCCACCAACTAGGTCCTGAGTTTTATTTTATTTTATGCGTCCCCTCTTTTTCTTTCTGAGAAGCCTTTTATTGCTTTCTCGAGGATCCCTGGGCGAAGCATCTCAAGGTTTGATCTTGGCTTTTAACTTTTTCCTACTACTTTTAACCTTTGGTCCTTTAGCCCCATTCTTCCCATAAGGCAAGGTACAACCCTTACTAGCTTGGCAAACCCAATGCGAGGGCAAATGTAGGGGATAGATGAGAGGGAAAATGATGAAAAGTGATAAGTGGAAGGAATGGACGATGACCTTTCATAGACCCACCCAGTGAAAACTCATCCTTAAGGGAACCAACTTGCTAGGTCATTCTGTCATCCCCCCCCAAGGTATGAACAAGTTAAAAGGCATAATTTCCAAGCAAACGTTATGAAGCAAAAGAGAAGTCAATGCACGTATTCATATGTTTTGAGAATCAAAGTGACACATACCATGATACCCAGACTCTTTACCTCATGGAGAAAAACTCACTGCTGCTTCAAAACCAGGACGATGGGATAGATTTTGTTGTTGTTGATAGATGGGAGGCGTTGAGGAAAATATGGGCCAAGCTCAAGTCAATATGGCTCCCGGTACTCCATGTCTAGGACCTGTGGGCCTTGGTACATAATCTCCTTAGTTATCCCTAGGATAGGGTATAACACACAACATTTTAGAGGCTCTACCATAGCTCATTGGAAATATCTCTTCAAGATCTCAAATAGGTATTTCATGGAATCTCATTTGGCTTCCTGGCTTGAGAGATATCATCGATTGAATCTCAACATCTATTTGACCCAAGGAGGTTGCGCGTACCACCATCTTCAATGGTATTTTCTCTCTGCTCAATGAAATACAGAAGGAGTTCCACATATGGTTGGAAATATCTCCTTAAAATCTCAAATGAGTATTTCTCGGCTCGGAATCTCATTTTACTTCCTGGTTTGAGAGATATCATTGATTGAATCTGAGCATGTATTTGACCCAAGTAGGCCGCGCGTACCACCATCTTCAAAAGTATTTTTCTCCCTTTTCATGAAACTACAGAAGGAGTTCCACATATGGTTGGAAAGATCTCTTCGGGGTCTCAAATGGGTATTTCATGGAATTTCATTTCGTTGTTTGATTTATGAGATATCTTTGTTTGAAGAAGCACATGTCTGTAACCAACGTGGTCGCGCACCCTTCAAATTCGACCTAGTTTTTCTCACTCTGTGGGTCACCTCAGAACAAGTTCCATATACCGATGGAAAAATCTCTTCAGTAGCTTAAATGGGTATTCGAAGGAATTTGAATTCATTACCTCTAGCATAAGTTATGAATATATTTGCAGAAGAATGTTCAAAGCCCCCAAAGTCACGATTTTTCCATATTATTTTTTTAATTTTGGGATTTTATTAAAATTCTTTATTTTTTTACCCATGTACAATTCCATTGTCAACTAGGTTATGGGTCAACCACAAACCCACGGTTATGGGTCAACCACACAAAACCCTTCTCTTCATTGGGTATTTTCACATTGTAATCATAATGGTACAATAATGATGTTTCTCTTTTTAGCATGGGTGAAATGATGGGGACCATCATTTTCTAAGAGGGGAGGAATGATCCGAATTTTAGGGGGTATACGGTCTAAATTTGGATGCAAAAGTCATAAATCTATAAAGCTAATAGATTGTCCATGTGGATCAAGGAGATGCCCACCTCCTCATTAATTAATTGAGCTAACATGTTGCCCATATGGGTCTAAGAGAGTCCCACTTCTCCATTATTGTATTGGGTTTTATTTTCCACTACTTAGTTAGTTGGGTAGTTAGATCTATTATTATAATAATAGAGACTCATTTAATGAGCTCTTTCCATTATTGTATCGGGTTTTATTTTCCACTACTTAGTTAGTTGGGTAGTTAGATTTATTATACTAATAATAGAGACTCATTTAATGAGCTCTTGTTGACTTTGTCCAATGGACCATTTTGTAATGTTATATAAAGGCCTAACAAACCTTCTCATAATATCAAATTATTCATTTTGGCTTCTCTCATATTTTATATTGTTCATTGTGAGATTAATTAGCTCTAAGTGATTTACTAGTAATTAGTTTTAGAGGTGATACTCATCTGTGAGCCTCACCTCCCGAGTACTTCATTTACATGTTTTTGTCCATGTTTTTTTTCATGCAATATTGGCACGTCTAAGCTCCTCCTCTCTCAGTATTCAAGCCATCTAGATCTGAGCTCCTGAGATCCAGATCATCTCCTCTCATCCACGTAAAGCAACTGTACAATATGGACACTTTGTAAATGGTTAGGTGTTTATTTTGATCTAAACATAAAATACAATTCAATTGAGTTGCATGATACCAAGTGTCAACACACACACACACACATCTATAACACATCGACATAAATCTATCTTAACTCGAGATCTTTTATACAACGAGAGATTTGCATCTCAATTGCTTTTTTAATCCCTTTTAGTGCTTATTAGATTCAAAGTTAAGATGGATATATGTTAGTATTATGATGGTAATTATCAACTTGAATAATTTATAACATGTTGTTATTCATAGATATATAAACTACTCGATATTTCATGATAGACAAAGTAAATGTGAAGAAAGCTAAATTATTCATTTTTTTGGCATAGAGTAGGTTGATTGATCGATCGAGCAGAGTCAATGTTAGAGAGAATCGACAAGGTCTAGAGGAGTTGGTGCCACCTGCATCTGCAAATTTTCAACCTGAGTCCTGATGGCATCCATCTCATCATGTTGTTGCCTCATATTTGTCCTATGCTAAATGAAAATGTCTAGGATGTATGAAACATGAGAGGAAAAATTCTGGTATGCTAATAGAAGTTGCAGAAGTTCTTGTCTTAGAGAATCGAGAGGGTCCTCTAGTGCCTATTGTTGACTTCTTCGGTGAGGCAGTGGACGCAAAGTGGGATGAATATTAAAGCTATACCAATGTGAGAGGATGGGATCATAGACCCATTGTCCCAAACAAAGATATCACTCGCTTCAGAAAAATGGAATTGAGTGCTTTGCTACACCAATTAGATCAAATAAATTCAAGGCTCTGGATTAGCAATTGTTACTTGCAAAATTCCACCTGCTACCAGCCTTTCGCCAAGGAAAAATTCGAGCCCCTGTAGCATAGAAGACCCCTACCTCAATTCCATGTGTTCCCTCGTGGTTAGTTTTCTCCTTCTTCTTTGCAAAGCAATCCCGAAATTGTTGCTTCAATTCTTCCTCCGTAATTGTTGCATGTTTCCTTTACGTCGAGTAGAAACTTTCACTATACCCTTGAAACCAATGAGCACTGAGCTCTTTCGCATCAATCTTGCTTGAGAATGCCCCTGCTTCTACTACAGAAACTTGGTGACTAAACAAACGAGCGTCCAAATATTTAATTCTGCCTCCATACCAACATGAAGAGTGTTTACACATTACGCATACCCTATTCCATTTCACGATGATTCCCAAATGACTTGATTGTTTGGAAATTGAAGAGAGACCTATGTTCATCGCATCTGTTGCTGCCCACACGAGCATATGAGATATCGTCATACCTGAAATGCACATCACCCGGTGTAATCACACCTTGATCAAGCGCGAGTGATACAATGACCATAAATAGAAATGACTTGGCTGGCGGATTGTGTGTGACGAACGAGGCTCCCACTATTATGACAAATTGTTCCCTTTGTGGATATGACACCTGAAAGACATGCATTGCATTAAGATGGATTTGCATTGATTATGGAATTGGGTGGTGGGATAATCTTCCATTAATCCTAATTGTCCATTTTGTGAGGTTGATTATCAGGTTGGCTTGTGAGTTTTCCAACCGATTGTTTCTCCTTAAAAATGGTGGTATGAAACTGGTATTCCGGTCAACCATTGTCTTATTAGTCCCTGCCGGAAGGCCAAGGGCAGGGACTATAGCGATGAGTTCATCGCTGACTTTCAATTAGTTGTTAGTTGACTTCGAAATTTTTGTAAAAATGGTAATGTTTAACATAG
>JZKD02S1672964.1:614171-637970 GCA_000966675.3 Picea glauca | reverse complement strand
GGGTTTTGGTATCTACGGAATACCTAAAAACATTGTATATATTGTATGGCGAATGGTGAAGTTCGATATAATGAAAATAAGAAAGGTTTTCCCGGTTGAGGGTTTCCGGTAAAAAACTCTGTGTATTCTGTGTATGAGCCATTGATTAATTTCTGTATTGCTTAAGAATATATATGCATTGCTTTACTTCACAGGTTTAAAACTTACATGGTTGGCTTTCCGGGACAGCCTTAACCAAGACAAAACGACCCCCCAAAGTCAACCACCTATTACACCAATGTGTGATTCTGAATTCAAATTTTTTTAGCAGCCAATCCCAGTCCAATGCCTTGTACATGTTAGCTTTCAAGAAATATCCCAAGTACTTAAAGCTCAATGCCAACTGAAAAACTTCAAAAGGAAAGATAGTTTTAATATCATCTAAGAAAGCAGAATGTATTCCAGATTGATAGAAAGATGATTTTTGTGGATTGATCAACAAACCAGTAGCATTGCAGAAGAGAATCAGGAGCCTATTAATCTCCCACCACTCATTTATAGATGCACTAGTCATTATGAGGATGTCATCTACAAAGAGGAGATGTAGAGCACAAAACATTCTAGTAACCTTGATGCTAGTCAACAAACCTTCTTCCTATTTATTTTTTAAGGCAAGACTCAAACCTTCCATAATTAGGATAAAAATAAGTGGAGACATAGGAGACCCCTGTCTAATACCTCTGCCTCCATTGAAGAAATCAGTGGGCTCTCCATTAATGAGAACTACATAGGTGACCGATGAAATACATCCCATAATCCAATTGGTCGTCGGAAGACCAAAACCACACTGTAACAATACTAGTCTGATATAATCCCAACTAATACAGTCATAAGCCTTCTTCAAGTCAATTTTAAGGATCAAGGCTTGTAGTTTTTTCACTTTGATTCTATGGATACACTCATGTGTTGTACCTATTGCGTCTGTAATTTGTCTACCTCTGAGAAAACCAAACCGCTCATCAGAAAGAGTGCGAGACAATATAGGTCTTATCCGAGTTGTTAAGATCTTTGTTATGATCTTATAACAAAGATTACACAAGGCAATCGGCTTGAAGTCGCCAAAAGTAGCCAGTCCATTGAATTTTGGAATAAGTGCTATAAATGTTGAATTCAAGGATCTGTTAACCATACCTAAAGTGTGGGATTCTTCAACAACATTCCAAAGGTCTTTTGCAGTCAAATCAAAGAAGTGTAAATAAAATTCCATTGTCCAACCATTTGGTCCGGGACTCTTGTCCTTGGTAAACCCCTTTAGTACCTCTAGAATCTCCACCTTCGTAACCGTGTTTTCAAGAGCTTGTACTTCCTCAACAGTTGTCAATCTAGGATATAATCTCACAGCCTCAATCTGATCCACAATTGAGAGATGTGATTCTTTATACAAGGTGCTAAAATGTCTCAAGGCTTCTCCCTTTATTTCCTCCTGCCCAGTGAAACCATGATTAGTGTCATCCTTAACCTCCCAAATAAAAAATTTATTACGTCTATAGCTAGCAAACTTATGGAAGAATTTGGTATTCTTGTCCCCTGATTGGATCCAAATTGCTCGACTCTTCTGTCGCCACAATTCCTCCTCGGCCAATAACAATATGTTTCTCTCTTTGATGAATAGATTTAATCGGGTGAGTGACTCAGTTTGTTGAGGGTGTTTCAGACTTTCTTTTGTTAGGAAATCAATGTCCTTTTCAATCTGAAAGTATTTCTGTTGTTCACTCTTCTTTTTACTAACAAGCCACTTTCTC
Organism: Picea glauca; assembly: GCA_000966675.3. Taxonomy (NCBI): domain Eukaryota; kingdom Viridiplantae; phylum Streptophyta; class Pinopsida; order Pinales; family Pinaceae; genus Picea; species Picea glauca. Next base: position 636,189 of record JZKD02S1672964.1, on the reverse strand, counting down.
ACTCTTTCCTTCAAAGATTTTAACTTCCCTACTAATCTTGATTGTGCGCTTCCTCCCGTTTGATCCTGTGTAGTAGTCCACACATCTTTGACCAAGTCCCTGAAACTCTCATCCTTTAAGAGGACCGAATTAAACTTAAAAGGGTAAGGCACAAACTTGAGCCCGAAATCAATTTGAAAAAGAATTGGTCCATGATCAGATATGTAGTGTTGGTCAACCCAAGATCTATAGAGTGTCGAATCCTCAAGCAAATCAACAGATGCATAGACTCTGTCTAGTCTTTTGGAAATTTTATCCTTCCCCAATCCACAATTGCTCCAAGTCGGTACCACCTCCGGAGGCTTTATGTCAATTAAATGGTGTCTCATGAACAGTTCTCTAAAGTATTGTGCATGTGAGTCAATCAAGCCCAAAGGCCCCCAGATTTCATCAGAACTAGTCGTAAAATTAAAATCTCCAGCAATGATCAGATTCCTCCAATCAAGAATTCCACAAGCATTCAAATTCTCCCAGAAAATTCTACGTCCAGTGCACGGTCCATACATATTAATAAAGTTGATCCTTCTGTTGTCAGGAATATGGACACCTACCAATAGAATACCACCAGCACATAAGAAAGGTTGTAGATCCAGTAGATAAGGGTTCCATGCCACCAGGAGTCCTCTCGACTTCCCCTTCGAACTCACAGTAGAGAGATTCCAAGAAGGACACAAAGCAATCAAAAAAATCCTAGCTTTTTCCTCATCTATAGGTGTTTCCTATAGGAAAATTAAGTCTGGTTTCGTAGTGGATATTAACCTTCGCATGTTGGGCGGTTTCAAGAGACCCCCCACCCCTCTTACATTAATGGAAAGGAGGATCATGGTTTAGCCCTCGCAAGGGATTTCGTGCCTCTAAGCGCCCCTTTTTCCACAAAAGAAGATGATGGTAGATCGACAGAAGAAGAGCCATGGTCCTGTTTTTTCCGTGCACTCCTTGTTTTAATAGAATAATCCTCCATGCTCAGACCTCTTGACCAGGCTAGTTTCTTAAAACACTTATGTCTTTCAGACTGCAAAAAACTCACCAGGATTGCAAGTTGGGTTTTCAAAAGCCTTCGTTCCCCAAAAAGTCTGTAGGGGAGTCAAATCTAGGGGCTCTAGTGATGAAGGTGCTAAAGACTCAAGTATCGGTGCCAATGGAGGGACAGAAACAGTCGAAACAGACGTAGACACAGGTAGAGAAGGTAAGGTAGTAGGAAGAGTGTTCGAAGAGCCACCCATTTCAAGAATTGGGTCCCCTAAAGTCTCTTCCCCAATCACAGATTTCGCCCCCTTCTCAGATGAACTCGAAGAGACAGCAAGTAACAGAGTAGAATTCCCCAAAAAGTCCCTTTCCCAAAGTGAAATTTTAAGAAAAAGTGAAGGGAAATAGAAATTGAGCTTACCCAAGAGAGTATTAGGAACACCATCCAGATTCTCCGCCAAGTCCTCTGTAGCTCCAACTCCTAAAGGATTCGGTCCATCCAGGATTTCATCCATATAATGTAGATTCGGTGAACCAGAAACAGGATCGTCATCTTCCTCTGAGACCCCAAAAGATGGGTGGCAATCTTTCCTAACATGGCCCATTTGACGGCAGGAGGAACACTGAAACGACAACCCAAGATAGTCTAAACGTTGTACAGAAACATGTCCTCTCTAGTCCAGTTCAATGGAGTCCATAAGGCCTGCATGCAAGTCTAACTCAACCAGTACTCGCGCCATACGCTTATCAGTCGATAGAAGACAGGTATCATCAACTTTTAAAAAGCGACCAAGTAAATTCCCAATGGCCTTAAGCGCCAGTAAATTCCAAAGATTTAAGGGAAGTCCTGGTAGTAAGACCCAGACATGCCTGTAGCTAAAGTAATCAGAGGACGGATTAAAACCAATGCGCCACCGTTTCAGCATAAGGCTACCGCCCTTGTAATCCCAAAACTAGGTTAAGATGCTCTGCGCATCCTCGGGCATCTTAAAAAGAAGACTGAACCAACCACAAGTAAGAGTCGTATATGTCGGGATATACCCAAGACAAGTGTGCCAAACCTCTTTCATCCAATCTACGAAGGATAAATCACATTTACGTTTATAAGCAAAGCGACCTACCAGTGCACAGAGTGCCAACTGACACGTCTCCTCAAGCCCGACGTCCATGCCTATCACCAGTTGTTAACGGGTTTTTTTCGGCTTCCAGGCTCTAGCAGCCTTCCTATACTTAGGAGCCTTATGTGCCTCTGGTTCACTCAGACCACGAGTTGTGGGAGGAAACTTTTCAGACCAAGTATCCTTACGTGTAAGGCCGCTACCACCCTTGTTACAAAACTCCTAAGAAAAGCTCGATCTGACAACACTTGTAGTTGCCAACCGCTCCACTGTAATCGGAGGCCGAGAGGGCTGGGAAGACAAGCCTGAGTTATCACAGGTAGCAAGTTCAATGGAGGTCGGATATGTTAATGCTGGAGGTGACGGCTCCAAAGAGTTTAATGTAGTTACTAAATGCTCTTGTCCTCCATTTAAACCACATAACTCATCCACAGCTTTGAAAAGACCTTCCCGGTCCCATCCCTCCTCGTCGGATGCGCCTAATAGGCCAGTGTCTTCCAAGTCCATTGAAGTAGTTGCCAGCATGACAAAGGGACGTCACCTCTGAACCAGAAAATCAAAGCAATTCCCGTGGGCCCCTAACTCCCGATCATCCCGAGAAACCAGTAGTAAAGACAAAGAATAATGGGCGTCAAAGCTCATAAAAGAAAACTAAAAGTAAATGTGAAAGGCCTTGACAAGACCACCCTGTCGACGAGAGGGAAAATACAAGGTTCCCATCCCAGAGATCCCTAAAAACCAGTTACTAAAAAAGGAAATCTGCCATGAAAATCGACTAATCCACCAAGAAAACCGACTTAAAATTTGAAAAAATAGCTAAAAAATAAATCCCGCCCAAAAACCCCATCCCCACTCTCCTTTTTCCATATGAATATTGATCACCAAAAACGCCATATAATCTCTACTAATCAAATCAACTATATTAATACTATGATTTAACGCACACAATGGTGACCAGTGATATGTGTAGATATTATGGTTGATTCAACAACACATCACCTGTCTTCCGTAAATCCTACTCTCGGTATGATCACTTGCAATCTTAAGTTTAAGAGGACTCATATCTTATGGTGTATTGTAATAATCGTCATAAAAATAAGGTTATCAATTTGTTTTATAAATATGGTATCGTATGTGCATTGCCATGATTCAAAATAATGATAATGTTTACTAAAAGATATATTATTATGTACCAAGATTATTAGTAATAAATTATTATTACAATTGTAATTAATTTTTTATATAATTATAAATTTAAAATTAATTTATAAATAGAAAAAGTTAAAATAACATATAATTATAAATTTCAAAATATTTATGAGATGTTAAAATATTTTATATAATAATAATAATAATAATAATTTATTTTTAAGGTCACGGTTAAGTCACACCAAAATTAGTGTATGAGACCCCCTTGTTTGCGGAGCAAAGGACCTTTTGTTTTTGGATGTAAGAGGACACATATAATTATAAATAAAATACTTTATAAAATATAAGATGGATTAAAATAATAAATATATAACTATTATATAAGTTTGGCTTCATTCAACATTGTTCAATTTGTAATTTTAATATGTACGTGCGCACCGCAACTCTGCAACTCTGCTGCTAGGGTTGCTAGAGCCATGGAGGAGCAAGGCTCGCCTAGGGCCTCCTCTCCTCCCCATCCTCCTCCGCCTCTCCCAAACGATGTCGCTTTCAGCTCGTTGATCAACTCTTTGCCCAAGAAGAAGAAGGCAAAATGCTCGAAATTTGTCAAAAGAGTGGAAGAAATGTCGGAGGTATCTCTCCCACCGGATATTCCTATACAGGTAGCCTTATCAATGTCTGAATGCGCGCTTGTGGGGCAGTTCACTGGCCTGTGGTCGTCCCCCAAAGCCACTGAAACCTGGGTTATAAAAAATTGGAAGCCTTTGATCAAACAGAATGTCACCTCTCACTTCCTGGGCAAAGGTTATTTCCTCTTTGAATTCACCTCCAAAGAGAATAAGCAGTTGATCTTCAGGAATGGCCCATACTTTATGGGACCCCAAGGATTGTATCTGAATAAGTGGACTCCGGACTTCGACCTAGAAGAGGACGTTCCTTCGGCAGTTCCAGTTTGGGTCAAACTGCCTAATCTCCCAATACATTGTTGGAATTGGGACTCATTGAAGCACATAGGAGATGCGTTGGGCAAGTTCATTGACATGGCAAACAATAAAGACCAATATGATTGCGCCCGAATCTGTGTGGAGGTGGATCTTGAAGTATGGCTTCCATAAGCTATCAAAATTAATGTCAAAAGCTGGTCTCATATTCAGAAACTGGATTATGAACAACTCTCGTTCAAGTGTCGGGGGTGCCACGAATACGGTCACTTGGCCAGAAATTACCCCCCCCCCAAAATGAGGAAGATAAGGACAAAGAGGAAGGATGGAAACGGGTCAAGAGGTTCAAAACTAACCCCGAGGCCTCAAATACAGTAGGACAGGAAAAGAGCAAAGGATATCAGTCCAAAGGCAATAACGCGCCCCAGAAAATCCTCCACCCAAAAGATTCAAGAAATATGTTCGAAACCCTTGATTTGGTTTCTCAAGATCTCCCTGAAAGGGATCCGCCTTAGAAGGAGCAGATAGAGACTACAAGAATGGAAGACAAGGAGCCTATTGAGAATGCAGTGATAAAGGACTCAAGGCATGGGGAAAGAGAACCCGAAAGTTCCAAAGACAAAGGCACAACTAGTGATGTAGAAAGCCAAGGCTTGGAAGAATCTGAGGAGGAAGGAGAGATAGGAGATTCTCTTACCACAGTCCGGAGATCAGCAAGAGGAAGGCCATCATCCAGGGAGAAGAGAGAAAAAGAAACATATAAAGACAAAGTGCAGGGAAGTCAACCAACTTTGGAATTTTTTTTGGCTAAAACCCCAAAGATCGCAAGAAACCAAGGACAGGGCTCCAAGGGAGGCCCTCACTCCCATAAAAATAAATAATGAAAGTGATCTCCTGGAACTATAGAGGTTTGGGGAGTAAGATGAAAGAAGAATCCATGGAGACCCTGATCATGACAGAAAACCCAGACACAATGCTCGTCTAGGAGACAAAATTGGAGGAAAACCTCTTCCATCAAAACAACAAAAGTTACTGGAACAAAGGCTATCTCAGCCAGAGGAGCATCCGGAGGTCTAGGCACTCTTTGGATCGCTTCTAAATTCAATATGGTAGCTGAGAAAAAAAATGTTCATTGGTTGTTCACAAAGTTTCAACATCAAGACTCGAAGGAGGTTTTCAGTCTTTTCAATGTATACGTTCCGATAAATGCAGGGGAAAAGAAATCTTGTTGGGACTCTCTTAGATCCTTAGCGGATGAGGAGGTCCTGGAAAACATTATAATTGCAGGGGACCTGGACATCTCCCTCAGTCAAAGCGAAAAGCAATGGGGCAACATTGTAAGAGATCTGGTTCGAGAGTGGGTGGAGGACCTCATCCACGACTGGGATCTCATTGATATTAAGCCTTGCCGAGGTAAGTACACCTGGTCAAATAAACGGGTGGGCCCTAGGCATATCGCTGCCAGATTAGATAGATTTCTCCTTCAAAGTTCCTATCTCCTTCTTGGTCTTGACGTGAAAATGAATATTCTTTCTAATAGTACTTTGGATCATAAGCCCATAAAGCTGATTCTCTCAGCCCAAAGGAATTTAGGCCCTATTCCCTTTTGATTTAGTCCTCTTTGGATAAATCAAAAGGACTTTTTAAAGAAGGTCGAAGAAATATGGAAGACGTCGGTCATGGGGTCTCCATTCTTCGTTTGGGAGGAGAAGTTAAGAAGAGTCAAGTCAGCTTTGAAAAGCTAGGCTAAAACCATTCCTAATCCTGTGGAAATTAAGGATGACACACAAACTTATGGCGATTTTTCAAGCATTAAAAAGGCTACCTTCATACATTTTAAAAAGCTTTTTAATGAAGAAGAGGCCCATGAACGCAGTGATAACCTTCTAAATGAGATACCTACTAAAATCACTGCTAGAATGAATCAGAAGCTAGAGACTAAGGTCACTAGGAAAGAAATAAAGGCTGCCTTGTTTGCCATTAGTCCTGATAAATCCCCAGGCTTTGATGGGTTTACGACAAATTTCATCCAAACCTGTTGGCAGATTGTGAAAAAAGATTTACACAAAATGGTTTTAAAATCCCAAGACTGTAAGAAAGTTGGGGGCAGCACGAACTCTACCTTTCTAGCCCTCATTCCAAAAGAAAAGGGTGCAAACTCCTTCAACAGGTTTCGTCCCATTTCCCTTTGCAACATTGGATACAAGATCATTTCAAAGGTGATAGCCATCAGATTGAAAGGGCTTCTTCCAGACCTCATTCTGGAGAACCAAGGGGGCTTTGTTCAAGGAAGGCAAATCATGGACAATATAATCTTAGTCCAAGAGGCGCTTCACTCAAGTCTAAAGAGAAAATAAAAAGGTATGATAGCTAAGCTTGACTTTGCAAATGCATTCGACAGGGTTAGGCACTCTTTTCTGTTCAAAGTTTTGCACAAGTTTGGTTTTGGGACTAGTTTCATTAATTGGATCAAAGCATGCATTTCCGAGCCTTGAATTGCTCCATTGGTGAATGGGAGAGCTGCATATTTCTTTAAAGCATCGTGAGGGCTAAGGCAAGGATGCCCGCTCTCACCCATGCTCTATGTCCTCCAAGCCTTTGCCCTAAACTTTATCCTAGAAAAAAGAAGAATTGACCAGGATATTCTAGGTCTACAAATCGCGAGAGGAGTAAAAGAAATCAATCATGTTTTATTTGCAGATGATTCCCTTCTCCTTGGGGTAGCTTCTGTTCACACTGCCTTTCAGTTTAAATTAGTGGTGGATGAGTTCTGCGAGGCCTCAGGCAGTAGGTTGAATGTTGAGAAGTGTCATTTCTATGGCTGGAACGTGTCTCAAAATGAAATTAATGCCATAGCCAGAAGCTGGGGCTTTGTCGGTTCCATACACTGGACATCTTTTAAGTATCTTGGGCCTCCGATTCTTCAGAAGAAACCTTCAGGTAAGGATTGGATCGCCCTTCTAGACAAATTTAAAAATAATTTGCAGGCCTGGGGCTTCTCTTGGTTGAATCTTGTAGGGAAGACGATGCTCATTAAATCAGTTTTGAATAGCCTCCCAATATATCAAGCTTCCCTTATGCTAGCTCCTTTGGGAATTCTTAGAAAAATGGAAGGTATGGTAAGAAACTTTTTTCTGGAAAGGCGGAAAACAAAACATAAATAGATTGCCCCTTGTCAATTGGGATAAAGTTACCAAGCCGATTTTAGAGGGAGGCTTGAACTTTAAAGATACGAGAACTCAAAACTTAGTGTTGGGGGCCAAAATTCTTTGAAGGCAGGTTGCCCCTAAGGCTGGCTGGGCTCAGCGTGCCCTCTGGAAGAAATACTTCTTGGGCCCAAGAAAATGCAGTCTAGACAGACCTGCCCAAATCGCTAATGGATCGCAAATCCTTAAACTCTGTATGCAAGCCCAAACTCTCATTCAAGACAATCTTTTTTGGGTCCCGGGGAATGGGAAATCGATTGATCTTTTGGAGGATCGCATAATGAATGAGGCGCCCCTAGCGGATGTCCATGAGCTTTAGGACTTATGTATATGGATGAAAAACGCAGGCTTGGTTTCTCTTTGGGACAACTCCATTTGGAAGGATAAAGTCTGGCTGGACTGGATGAAGCCGGACTTGCCGAGCAACCTTGAAAACGCTTGGTTGGACTTACGTGCCAGACTCAAAGGGAAGGCTCCAACACAAGAGAAGAAGCATGATCAAAGAGGCTGGGGGACGCAGTCTGGCTCTTACACTGTGGCACTTGGTTATAAAATGCTACGAGCAATTCCCTATGCTCCCCCATGCCCAGCATTATGGAAAGGCCTCTGGAAACAAAAATGCATTCCCAAAATCGACTTATTCAACTGGCTACTTTGCCACAATCGTGTGCTTACAATAGGCAATCTTGTGAGAAAAGGTATTCACGGCCCCTCCAAATGTTATTTGTGTTTGGAGAATGAAGAAAACGCCCAACATATTATGTTGGACTGCAAATTCGCTTTAGAAGTCTGGGGCGAAGTTTTGAATCATTGCTCCGTGGACACATCGCTTCCACCCTCCATTTTTGAATTACATGTGAATTGGTCGCACCGTTACCTCGAACAGATCCCAAATAACAGTTGGTTCAAGGCCGCTTGGCTGGTCCTGCCAAAGCTGACCTGCTGGCAAATATGGCTGGAACGAAATAGTAGGATTTTCCAGGAAAAAAAGCATAATGCAAATTTTGTCAAGACTAAGATTTTAACCACTCTCAAAGAATTCTTGAATGAGTATATAAGGATCATCACTGATAAAAATCTCTCCCCTCATGAGGTGGAATGGGGGAATTCGCTGGGATTGAATTTTTCCAATGCAGAAATCCAGTCGGAAAAGAAAAAAGACTGGCAAATTAGAATGCCAGAAAATAGCTTTAGCAAATGGAACAAGGAAATTGGTTGTTACTCTTTGTTTTTCGATGGGGCGGCAAAAGGCAACCCAGGGAATGCAAGTGCAGGTGGAGTCATCAAGAATATGGAGGGCCAAATTGAGCACATGTATGCGTGGGGATTAGGCCAAGACACCAATACCCAAGCAGAGGCGATGGCTCTGTTGCAAGGTCTCAAGATTTTACAAAAGGCACGCATCAAGGAAGCAAAGATCATCGACGATTCCCAAACACTCATAAAAATGCTAGTGGAAAACTCAAATTCGAAGGACCTTCGGCTATCTAGATTGATGGTGAGAATTAAAAACATTGTCAGCTCCTTTCAAAAGATCAGTTTTTTCCATGTTATGAGGAACAACAACAAAGAGGCGGACACGAAAGCAAATAGAGCTGCTCTTCTTCCTGTGGGCACTCTAATATGGAACGATAAGGAAAATTGGGACCCAATTCCATAGCTGTGATCTCATGTTTTTCTGCTTTTTACTTCAGCAGTTTGTATGTGTCTTTAAGTTAGGGGATATCTTGTCGCTAAAGGTAATTGTTGAGTCCAAGAAACGGAGTTATGTCAAATTTAGAGACGAGGGGATCCTGGTTATAGGGGAACATTGGGAAATGTCCCGATAACGTTGGAAGATTGTAAATGGGCATTTATGCCGAGAATTTTAATACCAAAACATAACCGTTCCTGTTAAAAAATATATATATATATATATATAACTATTATATAATAAATTTTGTCAGTGAGAGGTTAAATTTAACAAAATGTAGTAATTAGTTTTATGTAAGGGATTAAGGTTAAATGTTATTTTTTAACCATGGAAATTGATAACTTGTTAGAGTAATATGGATTAGGCCTCAAATCAAATGAGATCACCACCAACTAGTTACCATTATAATCCAAGAGTATATCCAACAACCCATAAGCTACATATACCAATAATTTATGACTTAGTAAGGGCCCAGACGTCTAGAGACACACTTGCGTTTTTTGGGAGTCCCACTAGTGAGGGAGCGCCTACCTTTCTAACCTTATCACAATAGGTTGAGTCTCATTAGGGATTTTCCCTTGGGTGGGGAGAATACATGACCTATCTCCCCACCAGCTATTGCCCCTCGATGAGATTAAGGCTAGATGTCACTAAAAAGCACATGATCCCAATGAAGGTAGGCTCAACAATGACCACAAGGGATATTGATTTTTTTGCATATATTAAAATGTCTTTTGGTTATGGAGGAAGACCTAAAATTGTTTTTGATAGGTTAAGAGCCCGTCTTCCTCAAATATAAGAAAATAGGTTAACCACTAAGACCCAAAGCCATTAGGCAAGAGTGAAAGTATATACATTTGTGAATCACCAATAGATTATTTTAACTGATATAATTTTCAAAAATAATATGATGAGTCATAACCCATAATAACTATCCTTATTAGTCCCTCCCATGGGACTATAGCAATGAGCTTGCTTTTGATGTGACATTAATTTGCCTTTTACCATAAATTTGTGTATGCAATGTAATGTTTAACATAGGAAAACAAATATATATTTTTGGATATAATAAAAATATTTGTCTTTCTCTTTTCTAATTGGTTCATAGAATTGAAGTGTTATTGCTCCCTTCAAGTCTTTCAATATGCATAATTAATTACATAATCAATGAATTTCACCAATCACCACATCTAAATATAAAAAGTTATACTATGTATTTATTACTATGCATTATTATGCATTATTATATTTATTATCTAATATATTATTTATTATTATATTTATATTATATTTATTATTATATTTATATTATATTTATAATATATTTATTATTATATTTATATTATATTTATAATATATTTATTATATTTATATTATATTTATGAATATTATAGTTCCATTCAACTTACGGTTCATGATACATTTTGAATAACAAACAACCCTCAATTATTATTTTTTGACAAAAAATATCCATTACTTGTGCATTTAGTTATATTAAGTTTCGTTGTTCAACATGTATTTCCCAACTAACTCGGCAAGGACTGTGTTTAGTTATATTAAGTTTCATTGTTCAACATGTATTTCTCAACTAACTCGGCCATGCAACCCTTGTTATATTTACTACTATTTGACAACTAGATTATAATAAATTTTAACTATCCTTATTACTCTTACTACTATTTGACAACTAAATTATAATAAATTTTATTACCTTCTAGAAAACTATCTATCCACACTAAAATAAATTTTAACTTCTTACGCAAACCATGGAAACCATGAAAATCATTCGAATGGGGGAGAGCTACTCAGGAGCAGTTTTTGAAATAGCACAAGGCGGGAACCTAAGATCCATCAATGGCGTAAGTCAATAACCAGGAGGACTTACAGATTTAGACAGCAACGAAGAGTCCTTCCGTGTCTTGACATTGAGCTTTGTTTTTTTAAGGTCTAGTTTGGACGGTCTACAAGCTTTTAGTTTTTTATCCTTCCAAAGCCTTTTGTTTTAGGCAGGTTTCTTCAGTTCTTTGGTCCTCTGTTTCTTGGTCCCTGTTATTTAGTTTACTATTCTAGGTAATTGTTCCCACTATTTGTCGGTTCTTCTTGCTTTGTGTCTGTTGGTTCTCGCCCTTCTCGAAGAGATCTTTTTGTCTTTACTTGTGTTTTATAACGAATGATTTCACCGAGTCTCGAGGGATGGTCTCATTAACCTTTTTATTAAGCCTTTTATCCTCAACTGTGTGCTATCAGGTGTTAACGCTATGTTTTTGGTTACAAAAGCTGACATAACTGAAGACGCCATGAAGTTAATGAATCCTGAGGATGAGGCAGAGTGGCTTAGAGGAGGCCTTTTCAAGGCGATAGATTCCTTGGGATTAAACACTAGATCCCACCTACACTATTCTACTCTACTAAGCCATTGTCCTTTACCCTGTACTCAACCTTTGTCAGGTTCACCTTGTGCCCCCCCGTTTCCTAAGATTACTCCTGAACAAACTCACTTGGGTGATCCTTCTGTTGAAACAAACTTTTCTCCTCCTGTGAATGGTCCAGGAGAGTTGGGCCACCTTTTTAGGAGGGATAAAGGGGTTTTACCAGCTGAAAGACGTAGATATAATCTATCAAACCAGACTGGGGTTAGAAAAAAGGCGTGGCATGAAAATAAGAAGGTCCGAAGGATGGTACTGGTGGCGGATGTTGGTCTCGAAGAGATGTGCAGGTTGACTCTGTGTGGTCTGGTAGGGAGATTGTCTTATTCCTACTTGGCTTCCTGTCTGATTGAGGAGTGGACGGTGAAGAAGTAGAAACCCATCCTTGGTTATGTTCATGAAATCCTATACCTCACTAAAGGATGGATGGGATTCATATGTAAGTTCCCAGAGGATGCCTATTTATTGTTAAACAACTTTTGGGTTTTGGGAGGCAACAGTTTAATGTTGAAGAGGTGGAGGGTGGCTTTTGACCCACATACTGAGCATTTCCAACATAGGCATTTGCAGGTTTTATTGTCGGGCTTACCGATTCATTTATGGAATGAGGGAGCGTTGAAGGCTATAGGTGATGCCTTCGGAAGATTTATCACTCTGGATGAATCGATCTTAGTAAACCCAGCCAACAAAATTGGTCGGATTCTAGTGGAGGATGATATACATAATGGACTTCCGGAGCTGTTTGATATTGACTGGTGTGGATGCCACTTTAAACAAAGACTAGATTATCAGGGTATGCCGTTCAAATGTAGCTGGTGTAGGAGCACTGGACATCTCCGACGCAACTGCATGGGTAATATTTCAGAAGAGCAGTTAGAGGATTCTCTCCTTCGTGAAGACCCACCAGATTATATGACTGAAGTGGACTCCTTAGGGGATGCACCTATCCAATTTGCGACTAAGTGTGGACCACCTATGGAAGAAGAGCCTACACTATCGGGTAAGTTGAAGATCTATTGCCCTTCCCTTTTTTCCTCCTTGTCTCTCTGGGAAAGGGACGCCATTGAAAAGTCGGGTTGGTTATAGTCTTCTACTTACCTACCAAAGACTGTTTCAGGCGGGGTTATGGGCTTAAATGTTGGTGAAAAGGGGTCCACAAAAACACCCTCTATTTCTTCCCAACCTTTTTCAGGTATTATCAGTCGTCTTAATGAGTACCCTGTTTTACCCTCTAGCATTCCCACGATGATGTCTCAGAGCTTACAGACTCAGAAGTCTAGCGATCAGGGTAAAGGCAAGAACCCTTACCATTCCTCATCACTCTTGTTGGATCTCGTCGTGGAGCCTAGGTATAGAGAACATGAGGAGGACGAAGCCTCTCAATATAGTTTTGGATTCTTTGCTTCCTTTCATGAAGGTTAATAGGGGTACTATAAATTTGCCTACTTACCAAGGGAAGGTTCTCCTTGATACTCCCACCCAACCAGAGGCTTCCTCCTCAAAGAATCTTGTGACAAGGGTAAGGAAAGACTATACCTGGTCAAAGGGGTTAGGTATTGAACTTTCACCACTAAAAACCCATAACAGCAGGAAAAAGATGGCACAACAAACTCTCCAGTTTTCTGAGTCGGATCCTCCTACCATTGAAAGTGGGCCTCTTAGAGCGATGAAATCCCTAGCGAGGGAAAAGTAATGTTAATTCTCTCCCTTAATGTAAGAGGGGTAGGAGTCACCATCAAAATCACCTCAGTACGTCGACTCTTGGAACACACGTGCCCTGATATCATTTTATTTCAAGAAACTCTGGTAAACGAGCAGAAAGCCAGGGATTTTGTTCATCTTTTTTACCCTTCATGGGTTTCTAGTTCTGTCAGCTCTTTGGGTACTTCCGGGGGTCTCTTAGTAGCCTGGGACTCAATTTTATATTCTTTGAGTCTGTTTCTCACTGTGGGTGGTATATTGTTAATAGGGTCGAGTTTAATTAACAATCGGGAGATAGCATTATTAAATTTATATGGGCCTTGCAAGGATAGGAAACACTTATGGAATAAACTGGATGAAAGCAACATTCTAGCTATCAAACACCTGGTCACAGCGGGGGATTTTAACATCATTCTCTCTTCAGAAGAGGCTTGGGGTGGTTCTACAGGTACGAGGATATCAGAGACTTATTACAAAGATCTCTTTTATACAAACAAGTTGATTGATATCAAGCCGAACAAAGTGGTCCCGATGTGGAGGAACGATCACATTGGGAGTGAAGCGATAGTTTGCAGATTAGATAGGTTTTTGGTCACCGAAGACCTTTTAATTGACTTTGGAATTTATGGGTCTTGGGGGTAGAGTTTCCTTATATTTCAGATCATGCGCCAATTCCACTTCAGATGGAATTTCCTCCAGCATATAAAATCTACCCTTTTAAATTTAATGTGCATTGGACCCATGAAAAGGAGTTCGTGGATTTAGTCATGAAGGTATGGAATGATCCGATTTACCTCTTTGAAGGAGGCAAGCAGATTAGGGTCATCCAGAAATTATAAGAACTAAAAAAACAAACAAAACTTTGGCACAAAGAGTATCAGCTACGGAAAAAAGAAAAACTGGTTTCGCTGGGATCATACATAAAGGAAACCATTAAAATTTTGGGTGGGGATCCAAATGATCAGACAACTACTACAGATCTCCGATATTTAGAACAGTAAAGGAATGGCATTTTAATAGACGAGGAAGAACAGTAGCGCCTTCGTAGTAGGGCTCTCTAGATAAATAGCGAGGATAAAAATACCAAGTACTTTCATAAGGTAGCCAACTATAACAGGATCAGGAAACATATATGGGGAATTCAAACTGCGAATGTGGACATCATAACAAAGCAGGAGAATATAAAGGAAGCGACTGTCAATTATTACAAAGACTTCTATAAAGCCCAGACTAATCCGATAACAACTGAACAATGGAAGCTTATTGATTCTTTCCCGTAGATGATTAATGCAGAGGAGTCGGTTTCTTTGTTCTCCCTTGTCACTATGGCTGAGTTAAAAGAAGTTTTGTTCCACTTTAAGAAAGAGAAAAAAGTATGGGACCAGACGGATGGTCCGCAGAGTTTTTTTATTTATTTCTTCGACCTAGTCGGGGAAGATCTTCTTGCTATGGTGGAGGAAACTAGAAGGCTCAGAGCTATTGCGGGAGGACTTAATTCAACCTTCCTGACACTAATACCAAAGACAAATAACCCAAACTCCTTTGATGAGTATCAACCTATCTCTATTTGCAATCTGTGTTATAAGGTAATAACAAAAATTATTGCTAACCGTTTAAAACCCTTCTTATCGAGATCTATTTCCATTGAGAAGATGGGTTTTTTACAAGGCAGACATATTCAATATGCCATACGTACAGCGCATGAGAGCCTTCATAGTATAAAAAAGAAAAGATTGAAAGCCTTTGTATTGAAACTGGATTCAAGAAAAGCCTATGATTGTATTGATTGGGACCATTTAAGAATGATACTTCTTAAAATTGGTGCGGGGATTCAAATGACAAACTGGATAATGTCTTGTGTCACTTCCCCCTCTTATGCTGTGTTAATCAATGGGGAGGCTACAAAATTCTTTAGAAGTGGCAGAGGAGTGAGGTAAGGATGCCCTCTCTCTCCATTACTTTTCATATTAGTAATGAAAGGCCTCAACATTTTACTGAAAAATAGCTCGGAGTCAGGATCCATCTCAGGTATAAAAGTTTCGAGGTTGATAAAAGTCTTACATATCTTATTTGTGGATGATGTAATCATAATGTCTAAGGCAAGCTTAGTTGAATGGAAGGAGATATACAAACTCAAAAGCCTCTTCTGTAGAGATTCCGGTCTCACAGTCAATCATACAAAGACTACTGTCCATTATGAAGGCCTGTAAGAGGACGATTTGATCCCTTTTAAATCTTTACTTCCTTTTAATTTCTGCGCTCTATCGACTGGATTCAAATATTTGGGATATTTTCTCAGGACAAGGCCACACTGCGCATTGAATTGGGACTGGCTAGTATCCAAAATTTAAAATGAAATTAGTTTATGGTGTCACCGGTGGCTATCACTGGGAGGAAGATATATCATGGTCAAATCAGTGCTGGAAGGCCAATCGGTCTCCTAGATGTCAATGGAAGACTTGCCCTGATCAGTTTTAAAAAAGATTAGAAAAATGATCTTCAAATTTCTCTGGAATGGCCATTCTGAATCACAACACTACCATCTATGCAGTTGGGAAACTTATCCAAACCAAAAAAGAGTGGAGGCTAGGGATTTAGAAATCTCTATCTTTTCAATACAACTTTGAATACAAACTCTTTATGGAGGGTCCTAAATCATGAAAGTTTATTGCATCAGGTTATAATGGACAAATACTTGCAGAATGCTACCCTAATCAACTGGATTAGAAAGCAGTTACATTTCTTTAAAGTGACCTCAAGGATTTGGTCCAGTCTTGTATGCACTACTCCCATCATCCTCCATTGGCTAAGCTGGCGTCCGGGTGCAGGGCATCTAATAACTATTGGGAGAGACAGGATACTAAGTATTGGTGATAATTCTTTTCTCCATCCAGAGACAATCTCGCTATTAAATCAAAAGAAAGTTACAGTCTTAGCGCAAGCTTTAGTAGCCAGGGACCCGATAACAATGGTTGAGAAATGGAAGAGCAACAACGAACTGGGGTTGAAAGGTTTTCATTCGGCAGAATGGGAAAGCTTTATTTTAGAATTAAAAAAAGCCGGGGTCACTCTCAATTCCTTTTTAGACGATGTCCTTCTTTGGACGGGAGGTGATTCAACTCATGTCTTAAATGTTAAAAATGTTTACGAGGCCTTAATATCTGGGCAGGCGCTTCCAATTTATCAAGGGTGGCGAGTGCAATTATGGAAGTGGAAGGTGCAATTGAAGGTTATTTTGTTTATTTGGCTGGCTGTTCAAAACATGGTTCTAACCTGGGACATCCTTCAACTGAAAGGATGGGTAGGCCTGAGTCTATGTATCCTTTGCAAGCAAAGCGTAGAAGAAAAAGCCCACCTTTTCATTGAATGTGCCTTTACTAAAACAGTTTGGGCGAATGTTGAATACTTAACAAATTCAAAATTCAATTGGAATCCTTTTGGATTGCATGAATTCTTGGATATTGAATAAGTCATTATAAAAAAGAATTCCAGTTCTAACTTACTGGTACATCTGGAAAGAGCGTAACAAGTCTCTTTTTGATGGTAGATGCCCTTCGGCATGGGCAGTCGCTTTCAAAGTGATAGGTGAAATCAACATGAATTCTTCAACTCAAATTGTTCAGAAGTTAAGGCAGAACCCGATTCCGAGGATTAGTGGCTACTCTTTGGCATTTTTTGATGGAGCATCTATCACTGGGGGAACAATCTGTGGCGCAGGGGGTATCATTAAACACTCCAACGATCAAGTTTATAGATGGTTTTTTAATGGTGGATCTGGAACAAATACTAAAGCTGAGTTACTAGGAGCATGGGCTACTCTTACTATCACAAAACTCTTGGACATCCATTATATTCAAGTCCTGGGGGATTCCAAAGTAATCATTGAATGGCTAAATCTAAAAGGAAAACTTCGAGCCAACAATATTGAAGGATGGAAACAAAGACTAATGAACCTGGTTATCACCTTCAAAGGAACTAGCTTTCATCATATTTTCAGGGAATTAAATGGGGAAGTTGATCTTTTGTCAAAACAAGCTTTATCGGAGGCCAAAGGAAGAATATCATACTTTACTTGGGATGGAACAATGGCTGGTCCAACTCACCATATAGATATCTTCTAACTTTCAAGTTCTCCCTTGTTTAAGTTAGTTTCAAACTATTCTGTAGGATATTTATTTTTGAAAGTTTTTTCCAGATTCTTAGTGATTCGTCTACTACTTATTTTCAGAATTGTGTGAGGTTTCCCTTTTTTTTTCTTAAGATCCTTCAGAGTTAGAACTAATCTTTTTCAAGATCATTGTAATCAATTATTTTTGAAAAGTGAACAGATGAATCAATCTTTATTAATCCAGGAATCACAATGATGTAATTAAAATTATTCTCTAATATAATTTGTGCAAATTTTGTACGGAACAAAAAAACATGGAAATCATTCAATTTTAACTTCTTACCCAAGCCATGGAAACCATGGAAATCATTTTTAGCGTGGCAAAGAGTAAAAAAATTGCTAAAAAGAGTTGCACCTTGAATGGCTTTGGGATATAGAATTTTTTAGCGTGGCAAAGAGTAAAAAAATTGCTAAAAAGAGTTGCACCTTGAATGGCTTTGGGATATAGAATTTACAATAAAAAAAACTAGCTTTACATATGCATTAACACATGGCTACTTATAGAAGATTGGAGTATTCAATTGTGATATCCAATGACACGTTTCATGCACCAATTGCAAAAGCTCAAACATAAAAGTCTATCTTTTGCCACGTGGCATCCTTGACGTCCTTTCGCTTCAAAGAGAAATGGGAATATTTTCTAGTTATTCCAAGGGTAACGATAGATCGACTCTTAACAGCAGCCGTCGATCTTGAGTAGGATGTACGAACTCTAAAGGGTGATTTTAATGCGTGTGCTTGGGAACGCTGGAAAAATTGGTGGTTGAAAACCTGGCCATGGCGGACTTTTCGCACTGGAATTGATTATTGTCGAGCTCAACATTTAGTATTATGGAAAATCCCTGAGAATTGCACCGATGTTTTCGGTTAAAGAAAACAGCGACAATGAGGTAACATTCACTCCAGTTTTATTCAGAAGAAAATGTAAACAATGTGAAATAGTCTTTCGAGGAAACCGCCGTACTACACTCGGGGCAATATATAACAATGCTATACATTTTTATCAGAGGATAGGTTAAAGCTATTGCAGACATTGCCATACATATTGCATTTCATTTCCAATTGATGAATAAAGCCCAGTCGGCTCAGTCTGATTATTAGGGCGATTTTCTTTTTCTTTTCCATTTAAATGTTTTTGCAATCGGCTTCTACCGCAACAGCAATCCCCCCTCCGGTCCTCTTTGGCTGTTCGTTGCCCTTAATCCCCCGTCGGAAACACAGAAACCATGGACATCGACCTGTCACAATTGAGCCTTTCCGGTGCCCCACTGAATTAATTGGAAATTTTAGACAGAATATTGGGCTCTGGAGACTAGCAGCTTGCATGGTTGCAAATAACAAGGGCAAGACAAGGTTGAATGTTGAACTTATGGATGTCACAAATAAAAGTGCCCGCACATTTTCAATTCCTAAGGTTTTAAAGAAGACAGACATAAGGCCTCAAGAAGACGAGTTTTCCAGTTCCCTTAGCGAAACAGAAATCATCCCACAAACATCATTAGGAAGGAAGAGGGTTCTTGATTCGAAACAAGTTACACTCTCGTTTACCACAGCTATACAGGATGATCACTTCGTTTATAGATTAAGGAATCAGCTTGGCAATTTGCACAGCTTAACTATAACTTCTCTTCCCCTTGCTCCAGTAGTTTCTCTGTTCGGTTTCTTCTTCTTAGTGGGGGTTGTCTTCGACAAGATCTGGACCTCGAGGAAAACGAATAAACAGGTCGTAGAAATCCAAAGTGATATTAGGCCTCAAGTTCCTACGAGCCTTTACCAATTCCTCGAAAAGGATCTACGGAGGAAAGAGTCAGTAGAATGGGTGAATATGGTGCTTTCAAAATTATGGAAAGTCTATCGGCTAGGACTAGAGAATTGGCTGGTTGGGCTTCTTCAACCTATAATAGACGATCTAAAAAAGCCTGCTTATGTACAGAGGGTGGAAATCAAGCAATTTTACTTGGGGGAAGAACCAATTTCAGTCAGAAGTGTCGAGCGGAGGACTTCCCGCCGTGCCAATGATCTGCAGTAAGTATATTCCATGTTATACTTGAAGCTCAGTTTTGTTTGCATTTAGCCAGTGACATAGTACTTTCTACAATCTATCGATATGTTTGAAGTTTCTTATTATAAACAGGGAACTATGTGATATGCCATTTCACTGTTTTATGTTGATCATGTTTGTCATGATTATTCAAACACTTACAGCTGATGTTTTTTATAAATTAAATTTAAGATTATAACAAAAACTCATTCATTGCTTTTTATAAACAAAATTCAATGAATTACAGATACAATTCAAATATATTTTCCTGGTCCATGTTTCAAGAAAGATAGAATAACTTATAAGTATGATTGCTTCCATGTTTATCTCGAGGTGCCTTGACACTTGCAGCTTACTTGGTCTCCATCTAGTGGGTTTTCATTAATATTTAGAAATGACTCCTTGTCGATGTAGTGTCAAAGTGAATAGGCCCTTCAAAGAATCAATTCATAACCGAGGCAAACTTTTGAGGACATGTGTTCTGCATATTTCTCATCAAGGCTTGTATTTGACATGATAAAAATGTTGTGAGAAAACACTCCACAAAGATGGTGAGAAGCACAAGAAAATACTTAGAATTGGTGCATAATGAGATTTGTTTGTAATGGTAAAGGAATCATCATGTACCATTTCTTCCCTTCTTGAAGTCTTGTCCTTAAAATAAAAAATGAACAAAACTACAATAAAATAATACTGTACATACATGTGTCCTCAAGCACACAATCAAATTCTTCCCTATTGGATCCTTGTGCTTTCCTATTAGCATTCTGCTTTCTTGTCCCCATTGCTGGCTTTAGGGCAGTGTTTCACATAGTGCCATGCATTCTGAAACTCAAGATTGCAAAGCAAACATTCTGCTGTCCAGTCTCGGAGAGTATGTGTTTAGCTTCCCTGAACTGAGTTCCTTGAGGTATTCTACCAACGTGGCCAAATCATCTACATACTCTTATCATGTGCATTTTTCCTATGCAGGCATGTGTATGACATTTAGGAGTTTTTGACCCCATTTTTCTCGAAGTAGTATTTTGAGCATAGATCATTTGATAGAGGGATTTTATGCTGTCATGGTTTCTGAAATGTATAATTGATATATGGTGTTGCATAGAAAGCACATTGATGATTTGTAGGAATCATGTATGTTTAAGTGTTCCTTTTTGGTGTGCTTCCTAGGTACCATATTGGTCTGCGCTATACAGGTGGAGCTCGTATGCTATTGATGCTTTCATTAAAGTTTGGTTTTATGCCCATAATGATCCCTGTTGGAGTGCGAGATTTAGATGTGGATGGGGAGCTGTGGGTAAAATTGCGGTTGATTCCCTCGGTACCTTGGGTAGGGACTGCGACTTGGGCCTTTGTTTCTCTACCGAAGATCAAGCTTGATTTGGCTCCATTCCGTCTTTTCAATCTCATGGGTATGTATACTGAAAATTTATCTGTAATGAATTTAATAAAATGCCATGATGATAGGGAGGGATTGCAACTTTCCTGCCATCTCTGTCACTATAACTGTTTTCATTGGGGACACTGTTAGATATGTGGTGAAACTCTTAACAACAACTGCCCAAGATTGATTAACAATCAATGAAATTGATAATAATCCAAACTTCATGAAATAAGAAAATCAACCATATAATCTAATAATGGTCTCAGGACATTGGGATCTTTTGGATCCGTGAGTGGATCACCCTTCAAATCAATCCTTGATCAGATTAGACTAACATAATTCTTGCTGGATCAAACCCAATACAGGAGCAGAAGAGCAGTGCTGGTCCAAGAGAAACTGAGTTCCATCATTTAGATATCTATCTCTACGAGGGACTAAGCCTTGAAGATGTAGGAAGCCATTCAAACATAGAACAATGATTAAGAATCCAAGGCTGTGATTGTTGGAATCCTAACACCGGTCATGCAAGCTGTAAAAACTTAAAAGTATAGATTTCCCAAGAACATTATAAATGTGGGGCATTCTACTTCAGAGGGAGATTATCTCTAACATGGAAAAGGCTCTTATGATTTACTAAATCTCAAAGCTCCCTAATTCCCTACTCACATTCACTAAGCAAACGGTTCCTAACTCTTAATATAGACTTATTCTTCAAGTAAACAGATTTCTAACTATAATAATGGAGCCCACCTTACAGCTCACCAAGACAATTCAAAACCTTTTTGTAATGGTTGTTATAGCATTAAATGGTGAAATCCTTGGATATGTATGTGGGAACTCATCCCCACATTGGGGGGGGGGGACCCATCCCTAGGGTTCTTATGTCCTAGGGTACTTGGGGATAGGTATGGGAGGACCCCTTTCGGTTGGGGATGGCCTTAGGGATGTTCAACATCCTCAGGGAGTCTCCTGCCAGAATTGGGGATGTCTCAATGTTCCTTGGCTTGTTGGGCCCTAATGGGTGCCAATAATAGGCCTGCTTTGGCGCCTATTCAACTAAGGGTGAGCCTATTAGAATATGAAGGATGTGTGCTCGTTTTACCATTGACAATACCCTTGTCACCCAACCATAGGCCGAAGCCACCCTCCGAGCACCTTAACCTTGATAGAGAATCATTCCGGAAGC
>JZKD02S1672964.1:584810-610978 GCA_000966675.3 Picea glauca | reverse complement strand
CACCATCTGGCAGGGCCGACCTCTCACACTGGGTGGGTAAATCCACCTTTAATTAAATATGGCCCTTTCATTATAACTGCTGGGGCCGACTTCTTATTCTGCACATTGTAATTGTTCGATGACCAATCCGCAAAAGGGGATTTGGTCCTTATACAATTATCGACTTGATTAATCCTCAATGAGGATTAATCTAATAATAAAAATAATAATAATGACATGATTAATCCACAATGGGGATTTAATCCAATAACAAAATAATAAGAATGCTCTTCGCAGTTACATTATTTCAACAGCAGGTGGCCCCACTAGTAATGTCGGTTCAGAGGGAGCCAAAGTTTAGAGGGAGTTAGGCCTCAGGATCTAGTAGGGAGGAGCAACCTCCCAAGACTACTTAGAGGAGATTAGACTTCAGAGGAGGTCAACAGGTTCATAGGGAGCAGATGGCTCCGAAGGTTGTACAGAATTAGAGGGAGTCAGGTTTTAGAGGGAGGATATGGATTCAGAGTGAGCCCAATCTCAGTGGGAGTCAGTGGGCTTAGAGGGAGAGTCAACCATTTAGAGGGAGTTCCCTCTTAGGTGTAGGTGGAAGAGAGACATCTTTCAGGACCGATAGACATGTGTCATGGGTTGAGGAGGCTAGATAGGAGGCTCAGAGGCAGGAGGCTTCTAGGGTATGTGAGAGTCGAGACTTCCATGGAGGATCCATTTGTTTCAATAGGTTTTGCTACAGTGATAGAGGAGGCAACCAATCATGAGGATTGGGGAGTGGGATTTGCCTCGATCACAGAGGGAGCAACTAGTGAGGTAGGTTGGACAACAGGATTAGCTTCAATGACAGAGAGAGCAACCAATCAAGAGGATTGGAGTGCAACCGTGTTAGATCTAGTACATGAGACAGAGTTACTTCCAGTGTGGGAGATAGAGGTGCATCCAGATGATGGTGGAAGGGATACCTCTCTCGCTAAGAGGGAGTGTTGATTTTTGTAGCTTCAGGAGGTATTCCCATTAGAGGCCAAGGTGCCAGGCTTGTGGGAATATTTGTCGGCACCAATTTAGCCTTTTGTTTCAGTGAAATCGGCCCCAGAATGAGGCTAGGGCCTCATGGGCAAGTTGATGGGTTTTGTGGGCTTTTGTGGGGGTGCCACACCCACAAAGAGGATTAAAGTATTCTAATTAATTGTTGAGTTTAGGAAGGTCTCCTAAACTCATTGATTGGACTCCTATATAAAGGAGAGATGTCATTATGACATTTGATCATTGTGCATAATGGAGTTAGCATAAGTGGGGTGCACTTGTGCTAGGAGCTTGGAAATTTCAGCAAGGAACATTCTGCAGTTGTGGGGCAATATGGCCTTGTGTTTCTTGGAGATTTTCTGTTTCTATTTTCAGCCAAGGAAGGCTTCTTTTCTCAATCAAAGAAGGCCCATGTGTGAGGTCACAAGTGTGGAGGAAGAGCAGCAGTAGGCTGAAAGAAGACAGCTGCATGTGTGAGGCCGTACAACTCGCATGTGTGAGCAGAAAGGTACGAATAGGCCGTACATCAGGTTCTCATGTGTGAGGTGACATCAACAGAAAAAGGGAGAAACAGGTCCGCACATGTGGAAGGGTCTTCTGTCCACATGCAAATTTTTGTGCAGGTACAGCAGGCCGTACAGGGTGACATCAACAGGCCCTACAGTGGCAGCAGCTGAGCAAATTGCAGGCTGATTTTTTCGGGTATTTTGTTGAGTTTGGATTTGTTGATTTTTTCTGTTTTTGAGGAGGACAAGGTTGTCCCAGTTTTTGGTCAAAATGTGCTAACCAGGAGGGCTGATTTTGCCCTCAGATTTTATGAATTTGATAAAGTTTACAGAACTGAAATTTGTGTCTTAGTTGTGTTGATGATTCATCTTTGATCTTTTGTGTTTCTGCTGCATATAATTTGTCATAATTTTCGGTGTGAAATTGTTCAGTGATAACAGCTAGGGTGTTACGGTTAACTCACTAGGTACCAATTTTCAGATCTGAAAATTGGTCACATAGATTGCATGTGAAAATTGACAGCATTTGTGAGCCCAAAAGGCATTACCAGCCATTCATATAACCCATCATTTGTTTTAAAAGATGTTTTCCATTCTTCTCCTTGTCTTACTCTTATCTGATGATACCCACTCTACAAATCTAATTTTGAAAAATACTTAGAACCACTTAAACAATCCATTAAATCATCAATGTGAGATAATGAAAATCTGTACCTGATTGTAATTTTGTTTATAGCTTTGGAGTCCATGCACATTCTCCATCCTCCATATTTCTTTGGACTTAACACCGTAGGAACAACACATGGGCTTAAACTTTACCTCATCAGCCCCTTGTCTAACAACTCTTGTACGTGATTTTTAATCTCCTCATTCTCCTTTGGAGTCATTCGATATGCTGCCTTATTAGGAAAATTAGCCCTTGGAATCAAATCTCTATGATGGATGATGCTTCTTAAGGGAGGCAATTCATTTGGAAAATCATCAACTACAATATTAGCAAACTCATCCAACAGATTTTTAACTTCTTCAGTCAATTCATTTAAATTTGTGCTATAAGAATTACCTTGGGCTTACCAACTGAGACAAAATTTACCTCCTCATTTTTGATTTCTTGTAGAAATTCTTTACCACTAACCAACAATACCTTAGATCTGCCTCCTTCAGCTGCACTTTCATCTTTTAATGGTAAAAGTGTGTGCTTTTCCCCATCCTTTTCAAAGGTGTAAGTGTTGTTCTTTTCATCATTAATTGCTTTTCTATCATACTGCCAAGGTCTGCCCAACAAAACATGACACACATCCATAGGCAAAATGTCACAAAGTACCTTGTCTTTGTAGCTCCCAATCTGAAACTCCACTTCACATTGCTCATTGAACAACAACCGATGTCCTTTCTGCAGCCATGACACTTTGTATGGAGTAGGATGTATTGTCTTCGTCAAGCCCAATTTGTCAATCATCTCCGTAGACACCAAATTATTAGTGATTCCATTATCAATAACGACTTTACAACATTTACCTTTTGCTTTACACATAGTTCTGAATTATGTCTTCCTGTGTGCTGGTTCCTTAATCTCCTTGGCTAGCTTCAACAAGACTCTTTTCATCAACAAAGACTTTCCAACCTCTGGTGCATTCTCATGCACATGTGACTTCACACTTTCTTCATTAGCTTGAGCAACATGTGCACTCCCTTGACTTGTGGAAGTGTTTTTTGGACGCTCATAAGATCTATGACCAAACTTATTGCATCTATAACATCTGATAAGAGAACCTTTACCTCTTTGATAAGGTCTTATTCCTTTGAAATCATCACCTCTTGATGACTGTTCTTGCTGGTATGAACTGCTGGCCTCTTCTTTTTGAGCCGGTAATATTCCTCTGCCTCTTGCTGGACTTTGACCTCTTCCTCTTTGACTTTGCTTCCTTGCCAACTTTTCCTCTGCTTTGAATGCAAATTGATATGCCTCCTCAACAGTCTTTGGAGATAAAATGCTGATTTCATCTTGAATTTCATATCTTAGTCCATTAAGATATCTAACAACCTTTCCTGGGTTTTCTTCTATATGACTAGCTCTAATGTTTCATCTATAAAACTTTTCAGTATACTCTTTAACTGACATACGTTTCTGTTTCAGATTTTGCATTTGTCTGGACTCTGAAAAGATTGAGTTGATAATCTTTGGGCGTGAATTTACCTTTTAGCTTTTGCTATCATTCTGTCCCAGCTTTTGATTCTTGTCTTGGCTTTGCTTTTCCTCTCAGCTTGTACTCCATCTGTTGAAATTAATGCAGTTGCAAGAGCCATTCTCCTGAGAATGGAAAAGACCCTAGCTGTAGACTAGGGCCCCCAGCACACTCCTGGGGTTTTCTTGGGATGAGACCAAGCAGTGAGAGCCATGGCAAAAGACCCTTGTGAGGGCCCCCAGTAGATGACTGGGGTTCTTGTTCTTGGACCAAACAGGAAGTTCCTAGATGTGTTTAGGGCCCTTGGATGTGTTCCAGGGAACCCTTGTTTGATGCATGGGTTGATCCTTGGTCTTGTACCTTGGTGGATAAGACCCTAGATGTGTTCTAGGGCCCCCAAATGTGTTTTGGGGCAACCTAGTTCCTGACCAGGTAGATCTTGGTGTAATACCAAGATGTGTTGATAGGTAGATCTTGGCGTAATACCAAGATGTGTTGATATGTGATCCTCTTCTTCTCTCCTGGGATGTATCTAGGAGTGTCTATGAAGATGGACTTGATCACATTGTTGATGTATCCCCTTATGCAGTGATGATAAAACTTATAGGTCACTATGAGACTCATGTGGACATGTTTTGCCATTATGTAACTCCTCTTGACTGTCTTAAAAGGTGACCCTTTGTTGTTTGCTTTCTCTCTTGTTTTATGTGATGGGGATTTTATTTATGGGAATAGGGTTTTATTTATGTGATTAGGGTGTTATTAAATATTAATTTACATATTAATTAATATTTATATTAATTAAATGTCAATAATTAAATATTATTCTAATTACCCTAACCCCTCTCCCTAACTATAAATTAGACCCTACCCTTTGTATTTCACACTTACACTACTCCTCTTCAAGGTTGCGGCTACCTCAGTCTCTCTCAGTTGTGCGGCCTCCCCTAACTGGACAGTCTCCCTCAGATTTGCGGCCTCCTTAGCTTTTCAGATCTGTTTTTCTTGTGCTGTAAGGTTATATCTTGGAGCTATTTTCTTGGAGGGTTCTTGCTGAAGTCTTCTCTGCTGCCTGGACTGTCCTCACTTGCAGATCAGCCTTGTTCTAGGCTGCCGTCCTCTTCTGTAGGTTGCTGTCCCTCTTCTGTAGGCTGCTGTCCCTTTTTCTTATGTGCAGATCTGATCTAGAAGGAGCCGCGACCACTTTTCTGGGCTCCCTCCTTAGCTGCCACAGTTTGTTTGCTGATGGAGCCTCTTGTATTTTCAGATCTGTGTTTATTTGCTGATGGGGCCACTTATACTTCAGATTTGAGTTTTGTTTGTTTATGGGGCCACCTATACTTCAGATCTGAGTTTTGTTTGCTTATGGGGCCACCTATACTTCCAGATCTGAGTTAGTTTGCTTGTGGAGCCTTTGATACTTCCAGATCTGAGTTAGTTCACTTGTGGAGCCATTGATACTTCCAGATCTGAGTTAGTTTGCTTGTGGAGCCATTGATACTTCCAGATCCGAGTTTGTTTTCTTATGGAGTCTTTGGTATTTCAGATTTGATCGTTTATTTGCTTATGGAACTATTGTCACTTTCGGATCTGATCTTTTATTTGCTTATGGAACCATTGGTACTTTCAGATCTGATCTTGTATTTGTTTGAGGAGCCACTTGCACTCTCAGATCTGAGTTAGTTTATTTATTGAGCCTCTTATATCTCCAGATCTGAGTTTGTGTTTTGCTTGATGGTGGGTTTGACACTTGTTTTCCAGTTCAGAGGGTTCTCTTGTGAATTTGATTTTCTTGCTGTGCTATCACTGTTTTATTGGAGGTTTTCTCATTGGGGTTATTTGCTTTTATGACTTTGGTTTATTATTGTTTCCATTGGGGTTTTACTATCCATGGCAAAATTGTCCCACAGTTCTTTTGACAGAGATCAAACCCTAGAGGTTTGATATATGAACCTAAACTTCATCTGAGCATACTTACAGAGGCTACATCTACATGTGACAGGTACACATTCTTCATTGGCTAAGATGTAAGCTAAGATTTGTTTTTCTGCACTCAGGAAATTTGTTTATGATCAGAAGTTTAATATCATGCACACAGATCTGTTTATATCTTGGTTTAATATGCTGATCTAAAATTGTTTTAGTGAACAGAATTTAATAGATTGTCACTGTTTTACTTTTTCCTTAAAATCTAACACCATCCCACCAGAGCAATGCATGTCCTTTCATTGTTGTCACAACAAACTTTACTTTCTTCTCTTCTGCTACATTTTCATACCCAAAATACTTTTCATGGCACTAATCCAGCTCATCAATTCTTCAACATTCAAATTGTCTTCATACATAGGTACTTCCATCTTTTGTCTGGAACTAACTCCCATGATTTCTCCGACCAATCTTTATTCAACACCTTCTTCTTTAGGCTCTGCCTCTCCTTCTGGAGATTCCTCTTCTCTGTCTCTGACATCTCCTATGTCAACGCCTCTTTGTTGTGTAGCTTCCATAGCTTCCAACCGTGCTTGGAGATTTCTCATTTCCTCAATCACTGCTGCATTTGCAGGTGGTCTTTCTCAACCTGCTCTTTTTATGGCCCTTACTCTGAATGCCATTTCTCCCAATCTGTCTTTTGGTCTTTATCTCTGTGAAAATAATCTTTTGCTCACCGCTCTGATACTAAACTGATAGTGCATCGATCAGATCTGATCTCTTCCAACAGATTTACCCTCTGAAATTTGCTCACTGTTTACCAATTTTTCTCAGCAAAATTATGCGAATGCATTCCTCAAAATCTTTAAACGCTGGGTTTTAAAATTCTGGAAACCCCAAATTCCACTGTTGGAGGACAATAATCTTATGCAATCTTAAGATGAAACCTTTTCGCGAAACCCCCAGACATTCGGCTATTGGAATTCAGAATGACCCTTTTAACCACTTTAAACAATGACCCGGATCCAGATCTCAGTTTTCAAAGCGCAGAAGTAATGGAACTTTGCTGACGGAACTTTGCACATCCGAAAATCCGGATTGTGGGGAATTCTATTTGTTGATGTTATTAAAACGCCCAGATCCAGATGTAACCGGATCTTCCTCTTCTGGGCAATTCTTTTGCAATTTAATCCGTCCTTCACTCTGGACTGTAATTCGTCCAATTATCCAATATCTACACAGATTCACACTACAAACTCTGACCCTTGACTCTGTTTCACCAATTCAAGAGAAAAATCAGAGAATTAAGGAAATTCGTAGGGTTTGAACTTTGCATTAATTCATTGCCTAGAAAACAGTTTACGCATTCACACAGAGACTAACAACAAATTAGACCGAGGAAGGAGAAAAATACACAGGATTTGTCTGCAAATTCTATTTGTATAAAAATTCTGCAATTTCTACTTAATACACACACTCTCTCTGTTCCCTCCTCGTTTTCACGTGACAGAGGGTTTATTTATACAAATGGTGAGGAAATAATCTTGAATCCTCAAATGATGGATCCGTATCCTCCAAACTTAGGAAAAATATAAACAACTCAACCTGCTCCCAAAATTAATCAACTATATGCTAAACTAGCAACTTCATTACACTACATGGCAGTTTTAGAAAACAAACTCCTTCTATGTAGACAACCTAGCAATCTCTAGAAGCTATTACAAATTCAGGAAAATGAATTGGAAATATGCTCCTGCATCAACATTTGTATTGAAAATACCAAAATCATTGCGAAAGAAGACCACTATATAAATGAAAAATCTAAGAAGCTTTGGAAATCAAGAAAAATGAAAACAATCTCAATAGAGACGGAGGTTTTGATCCAAGTAATAGCTGGCAACCAGTTATCCACCTTAGAAAAAACAAAGCGACCTATAGGTTTGCAATACAAGCTTCAGCATCCATAGTAAAGTATCTAGAGTATTTATCCACAATGAATTTACCCTTTGCAAGTGAAGATGGCTCATCCTTTTATAGGCTCCTTGCATAAAATATTATTCTTCCTATAACCCTAAGGTGTCCTCTTCTTAGGGGTTTGACTGTCTTCAAAATGGTTGTTCTAGCCTTCTAGGCCCTTCTTGTGTGAGTGCTCTCCTCAATCCTTATCTTTATGTGCCAAGTGTCCAGTTCTTTAATGAGGGTGCTCCTCCTTCTTGAACCTTCCACCCGTTTTACATTAAAATATTGCTTCAAGGTGAGTGCCTTCCTATTTATAGCATTTTGACTTGATCAAACCTCTAATAACTTTTCTATGGTGATGCACCCTTGAGATTCATGCCACTTTTCTTCTTGAAAACCACCCTAGGTGTATTGCAAGGTAGGGTACTCTCCTCCTTGACCAACTATATATTTAAATATACCCTTGGAACAAGGATCTCATAGATATGTGTGCGATGTATATCTGGAATGTGGGGTGACCTCCTCAATCTAGCTCTTCAATCAGTAACCATAATACATTAATACTTCCATCTTCCTTTTCTTTGGTAAGCTAGCTGTCTATCTATTTATATGGCATAAAAAAATATTACAAGCAACACTGACTGTGGCTTGCCAATACTTCCATCTTCCTTTGAATGAAGGGCACTTCTTCTAGAACTATGTGCTTGGCCTTGGAGAGGGTTTTTATGTGCCACATATCCAAATATGATGCAAGGCATTCCTCCAATGACATGAAATGCCTCCAAATATGCAAATCTTGCCTTGGGATATGTGAGATGCCTTAAAAGTACAAGTCAAAGTAAGAATGTGCATGAAAACATGTAGATATGCTCATCCAAGGCAAGATCAACAAGAAACACATCCCACACTCATGATCTCATGCATATTTGTTGGTAGCAATGTTAATTTTGCAGAGCTTGTGAGGTCATCCATTATTCATAGTTGGAAGTTGGAACCATTTCAACATTCCATTGCACACTTTGGCACATGCTTAGACTCCAAAATTTAATGATGAAGGCCTCATTACTCAAAGCAATGGGAAGAGGAAGGTCCCACATAAGGATAGGGAGGTGGCCAATGGAATGAAGAGAGCCTTCATGAAGATGTTTCCAGCTGCTTTACAACCTGAGGTGAGGGAAGAATTTGCTAGTTTTGCCACTGGATTGGATGATTTTACAGACATATCATCTTTGAATGAGTGGAATGGAATGAAGAGAGCCTTCATGAAGATGTTTCCAGCTGCTTTACAACCTGAGGTGAGGGAAGAATTTGCTAGTTTTGCCACTGGATTGGATGATTTTACAGACATATCATCTTTGAATGAGTGGAGGACCATGAACCTGGTTATATGGTGGATTTATCATGGGGCAAATGATGTACATTTACAAAACCTTGTCACTCATATTCTCTCACAAATGGCAAGCTCTTCATTAGCAAAAAGGAACTGGAGAACCTATGGTTTCATTCATTTTGTGAAGTGCAACAAGTTGGGTTCATAGAAGGCCGAGGATCTTATATCTTGCTACCTATTCAAATTTTATTTCTGTTCTTGTTCTTTTGAGGAAGAGGATGTAAATACCCTTCCGCTATATGTTTTCCCCTTTTTTTCCAGATGTAAATATATTTATGTGAATATAAGAAGTATTTTACCCATGAAAAAAACAGGCAGAGGATCTTGTACATGTGCATTTGAACCTGTGGCTTGTGTCTCGTAGGGGTGAAGAATATACAAGTGGGCCTTATAAAGAGTGGGATGTGGATCTCGACTCCTTAGACTAGGAACTCTCTTGTGCTGCTCTTAATATTGATGGTCATGAAGCTGGAACCTCTTCTTCCATTCCAAGATCCATTGTTGAACTTGCATCTTGTTCTATTTTTGATGATGAAGATGAAGATGAGATGGACATGCATCAGGCTTTAGCTCGTGTTGTATTTTGGCACATATATCCTCATATATAAACGCTGATTTTGGAGATATATCCTGGAAAAACCCTTAGGCACTTCCCCTCATTCTAAGGATGCTACCCAGGGTAAACTCTAGATTCTTTAGGGCACAAGGCCATGTCAACAGTAGGGCTCAAAGACGCTACAACAATATACTCATTATGAGCTCAACATGTCACTTACAGAATATAAACTGGGTGGGGAGGATAACAATCCATCCCACTACCAATTGGGCTAGACCCAATTGGCTATATATAGCCTCATCTATAATTATAAACACTGCTTATGGATTTTGCATAATGTAATCATCTATGAGAGTTAATATAGACATGGGTTTCCTTCTAAATTGTCATTTATGTGTATCACTCTTATTTCTTGCAAGATAATGCGGTATACTAAAAAAAAATGTTTTTTCATATATATATATTATATTTATATTTTTCCTATACCGCATTTCCAAAATTTTTGGGGGTCACGTTTCCATAGTGTTCCTGTTTCTGAAACCTGTATCCGTTTCCAAGTTTCATGCAATTGTCGTTTCAAGACATAGATACAGCTTGCTGAAGCATATCTTGGCCGTCAGAGTGCTCCTTGCACTCGATAACAGGGTATAATTGTTTAATTTGTTTCATTGGTCCAATTTCTGATGAATTCAATATCTGTGTTTAAGTTTGTAAGGATTTGTTTACTTCTCATTTCTTGGATCATTTCTTCATTTGTTGCATATTGGACGAAGGATAAGAACAAGCTTAGTTATTGATTTTCATTTTTCGGAAATTGTAAATTAGGCAATGGTGATTTTCTGTTATTAATAATTAATACCGGTTGGAATTTATATATAGTATCCATCCATTTCTTGCAGTCAAAGAACATTGTTTTTTTACTGCCTTTGGAGTCTGGACTAACATGGCATATTTGTGTTTTATGTGCACTACCTTGGAGTTTTAATCTACCAGCGATTCCAGTTCTTTCAATGTGAGTCTTTTTATCCTTGTTGCTCATTTATTGTCCATATTAATGTAAAGTTTTAAACTGTATTTTTATGATTTACAAAGAAGCTATCCATTTTACAGAGTTTCCATTAGGCTTTCACTTTTTTTTGGTCTATAAATATCAACTTATCTTCGTTTTTATTTTCTAAGTGGTTTGGTGATTGAGTTTCTTGGAAGCATATATTGTTGCGATCACAAGGGAAGAATGAAAATTTCTCGTCTGGATCATTGTTATGAATTACATTAGGAGAAAGTTACACAAGCCTTGTGTAGTGGTCATACACTTATGAAATACTAAAATGCTTTTTAAAATATTCTCATAATTCCTTTACTCTTGGCCCATTATGTTTTGGTGGTATATGTCATTTCAGGTTTTTGACTAAACTTCTCACTGAGGATCTACCTCGTCTATTTGTTCGGCCAAATAAAATTGTACTTGATTTTCAAAAGGGACAAGCAGTTGGTCCTATTTCAAAGGATTTAAAAAATGGAGTTATTCAAGAAGGGAACAAAGACTATGCTGGAGAGTTATCGGTCACATTGGTAGATGCTCGAAAGCTCGACTATGTTCTTTATGGTATTCCTCCTCTTTTAGATTATTTTGCTCAATCCGGATCAGTTCATGCAACTATTTTTTTGCAGGCTTTAGCTGTCAAACATTCCTCCTGAATATACCTTCTGGACCTATTTTTTAATATTCTTTGAAAAATATGAATGCCAGTTTAAGGAGGATGTATATGCTTCCCATGTTTGAGGTTTTTATCAATGCAGGCTACGTATCTTTTCATGCTAGTGAGAATAAATAGTAACACAGTTGAGTTGTGTTTAGAAGTGGCAGTTGTTATGGTCATTAACTGAACTTCCAGAGGGTCATTATATTTGCACACAAAACATAGGTCCAAACAAAATGGGTACAAATTGGCCCTCTTCGTTCAGCTTGCTAGCTTCTTACACCCTTTTGTGTACCTGTACTCATCTTTTATGCTTTTCTTACTAGCTTTCTTAGCTTGATTAGCTAGATGCATAATTCAAATTTCAGAATCTTATGCTTAGATTTTTTGATTTTAGCATCTTTCGAGGAGTTGCTTTCACACTCCCACATTGTACTTGTAAGTTGTTGTTACTGGATGTACCTTTTAGTTCCATTGACCTACTTTTGTGGTCATTTATCGGACATTAATAAAATTATCTTATCTTATCTAATAATGCTGACTGTTGTTCTGATTTTTCTATTCAGCACGACTTTTGGTAATTTTTAGAACAGCAAATCTTAATACCTTTTGTAAAGTTTAGTTTCTTCCATCCCTCTGCTCATATTTTGTTGCTTGTACATAAACAGCTAACACACAATCTTACAGCATAGCAACCTGATAACAAAGAGCAATGCCTATAGACTCTAGAGCTTTACAGTGCCTTCTTTGTTTATAATATATATGCAGCGAGTTCTAATTCAGGTAGAAAAATACTCAATCAATTTATTCTTACAAAGTTATTCTTCTGCATTTACAGGAAAGACCGATCCTTATATTGTCCTTAGTCTAGGAGATCAAGAGATTAGAAGCAAGAAAAATAGCCAGACCACTGTCATTGGTCCTCCTGGTGCTCCAATATGGAATCAGGTGAATATGCTAGAATATTTGTATGAATTTGTAGATTATGATACGTTTTTATTGCTTTTTAATAGTTCACTCTTGGGGTCTGTAATAAATAGCTGTTAGCATTGCATTCCTATATTTGAGAAGCAAGGATGTCCACAAGCATTAGTCTTCTTGACTCCAAAAGTGTGATTAACACTTGGTTTATCGACACAGGACTTCCAGTTGCTTGTTGTTGATCCTCAGAAACAGAAGCTTGGTGTCAAAGTGAGGGATTCATTTGGCCTTGGAATCTACACTGTAGGCATGGGTGAGGTATATATTATCATTGCTCTCTTCTAAAAGTACTGTAGCAATTTTATTACTCTTGTCACTAGTACTACATTTGTTGAGGCATTCAGGGACAATTACAGCTTATCTGTTTTCTATCCCAAGAATATTTACTAATACTAAATTTGTTAAGGCATCTTGATCTGTCATCTGGTACTAATCTAGTCAACCATGAGCTTCTTTGAGAAAAGCTTTTTCTGTTACCTATCACATAGCCAAACTGTTGATCATATCAACATATGAGTTGTTATGCAACAGTTTGGCTAAGATCCTAAGTCTGCTATTGAATCACTATAACCAGAGTCATGCAGAGAACATAGCAACACTGAAATACCAACAAGGAAATAACAATGATCTGTTTTACCCACCCTATTCGAGAGGGGGAAACTCTCCAGCCGCTTTGAGGGTGAAACCTCCTAATAAAATTGCATAAGCAAGATATACAAGATAATTGATATCTGCTGATCACAGGAGGAGGTTTACACCATAATCTATAGCTATCCTAAGTTCTAACCCTAAAATCCCTTACTAAAACCTTAGGCACCTATACCATGTGCATAAATCTGTGTATGTTCACTAGAAGACAAATGTGGAGCCACACCACCCATAACTCTAATATCAATATTAACCCTAGTCCTAATAGACCATTAGGCTTTTATTACATTACTAGGGATACCACCCCCTTCAAAAATCTTTGCCCTCAAATATTTCATTGAAAAGTTTCACTAGGTACATCCATAAGCCAGGGTCCCATATACGGGCACTGGCCCCAACTTCCAACTGGTGAAACGTAAAAGCCTCTTCTAGTGGAGTGTATTGAATGGGCTAAGCAATCTGAACTAGCGGGGGCCGAATGGTTTGAGCCGGCATCCGTTGAAGAATGCTTTTTGCATCAAGCATGCTGATGGCCATGAGCTGTTGGCAACCTTAATAAAATCTGTGGAAGTGACATTCTCTGCTTCCATAGGAAGTGGAACAACCTCTGGATCCTCTTCGGTGGCTTCAATGAAATACATAAGGTTTACTTACTCTATGTGTTCATAGCCAGAATTTGAGTGTAGGTCTGCTATGAGACGAGGCTCTTCATCAGTGCTTTCCTTTCTGATCACATGCAAAATAGATTGTTGTTCATTCCCACCTTCAGGACCATGGGAAAAGAGAATGCATGCTTCCTGTAGTTTTTCTAGTCGGTGATTCTTAAGCAGTAGTTATGTACAAGCTACTTCAAGGTTTGAATGATCTTGGTTTTCCCTGGAAATTTCTGCAACTTCAATTAGCCACTTTTTGATATGTTCTTCATAGCCCATAGCATATTTAGGGAAAGTTTCTTGAGGGCTTCCACATAGTTGCCCATAAACTATATTCCTCAATGAGTGGGGCTAGTATATTCATTTTAAATGCAATATTCAACTGTAAGTATGAGAGCTAGGGTTTAAAATAAAAAAAAATAACAGAAGCTTACATTCAATGGATCTTTGTTTACACTAGGGTTTTGAGGTTGAATAGAACTGCAACTGAAAATGGCCATAACTTCCTCAATACTGCTCAGAATTGCTGTTATAACTCCGATTGGGAAATGATAGCAAGAATCTGCTTCTAATGGTACTGACTCTTGAGTGACTTTAATCTTGTTTCCAAGCAGAGGGAAAATCATGCAGCAACATAGGGTTATGTTTTTGAAAGAAATGGCAGATCTGGAAGGTCAACTTCTCGAGTGGCATATCTTCCTTAATACTTCCCAGAACCACTCTTATGACCCCAATTCAAAAACGACGTCAATATTATTCTTCTAATTACAATTGTGCGACTTCAATCAGCTTCCCCGATAAAGAGAAAATCCCACCGCAAGATAGGGTTCTGGTTTCAAAAAAATTGCAGATCTGGAAGGTCAAATTATTGAGGGCATATGCCCTCAGTGTTTCTCAGAATCTCTATTACGATCCCAATCAGGAAATGGTGTCAAAATTCTGCTTTGGATTGCACTTGTCTGACTATAATTGGGCACTCTGGTAAAAAGATATTCTGGTTGTGATAGTCTGACCAAGAGAGAAAAAAAAGCTCCAAATCTGCAAAAAAAATTCTCCCACTTGCCCAAATTGCCACTCTAATACCACTTGTTGAGATCCAAAGGCTGCCACCGAATCATTTTAACTAGAATCAACACAGAGAGCATAGCAACTGTGAGATACCAACAGTGCAATAACAGTGAACTGTATTATCCACCCTATTTGAGAGAGAGGGAAACTCTTTAGCCACTTCAAGGGGGCAAACTTCTAATACAATTGCATAAGCAAGAGATACAAGATAATTGATATTCGCTAATTATATGAAGATGATTACATCATTGCTTATAGCTGTCCTAACCCTAAAACCACTTACTAAAACCATAGGTGGTGGGTGTCTATGCCATGTGCATAGATCTGTTTGTGGCCTTTAGAAGACAATCCACACCCATGACTCTAATATTAATATTAACCCTAGTCCTAATAGACCCTTAGGCCTTTATTACATTACTAGGGAGAATCATAACAGGAGTGTCCTGTTGCAGCATATGATAATGCATGGACTATTGTAAGTTTTTTGCTCATAATTTCCATATGAGTGACTGAATCTCAGTTTAGAAGTCTTGCATTTTAAGTGGGCTTAGAACATAGATTATGAGTTCATCATTGCCTTGACAGTTAAATGCAATACATTTGTTAAAATTGTTATATATTATGTTTTGAGCTTGCTCTGTTAACTTTATTGATTTTATCCCTCTCAATGCGAAGGTTTCTTTCTCAGGTTGAACTTGGCACTCTACAAGACACTGTGCCTACGGACAGGATTGTCACATTAAAAGGTAGTTGGGGTCTTTTGCGAAAGAGATTTGCTGGTGAGGTTTTGCTTCGGATTACGTATAAAGCTTATGTGGATGATGAAGAAGATGATGGAAACATACCGCTAGAAGATGATGTATCTGATGACGAGACATTGAGTGCTGAAGAGAAGAATCGCACCGCAACATCCATAAACAATGGCATATCAAATGGTGCCGAGGAGGAGTTGTTTATGGACAAGCTTGTGGAATTGCTTGTCAGCGAGGAATTTCAAGGGATAGTTGCATCTGAAGCGGAGAACACGAAAAATTCTGAAGACACCAATGCATCACAGTCATTAGATCCTAAGTCTGAAGGCGAAAACCAAACCACTCAGTCTGTGGATAACAAAATGGACCAAGAAGGTAAATTTGGATGCAGTACATAATAATCTTTACTTGTTTATATTTCTGACTGTGAAAGGTTCAAGGCAATCTGACTTCTTCCCCATCCAATAATCGGCATGAAGTAACTGGATAACAGCTTGCACTGTTTGTCTGGTGCAGATGTTAAATGTGAATAAGTAGATATTTTGTTTTCAGTTAGATGAAGTGGGCATATCCAGATAGATTAGGAGTTCTTAGATTGCTTTTTGGAATCTCATTAGGGGGCTATATACAGTATATGTATAGATTATCCTTTATCTTTTATTGTCAGATAGGCTAGATTTCATTGTGGCCCTTTGACTTCACAAGATACCTTAGATATACATCCAACAAGACTGTGAGATAAATTGAAACATTAGTTTTCCTGTCCGTTAAGCATTATGGTATAAATGGGGAGGTTGGTTGAGTATAGTAATTGACAAACATATCAATCGAGGTCAAATGTAAATTCAACTCAAATTTTAATTCCATCTCAATAATGGAGGCTGAAAGATGAATTCGAGTATTAATAATTAGTTTGCTTCTCTTACTGGATTATTCCGATGGCTGGCAGACATAAGTCCATGAGTGTATAATGATAACTGTTCTATCCCTAAAGAACCTATAAAATGACCAAAACAACTGATTGAGAGACATTTTACAAGTTGATGTTCCGATAACCTGAATAAAATCAAGCATATTATAAAATTTCTTCTTTTTTGAAAGTGCTTCCTTTAAACTCAATAGAAGAATTACAACTGGCCTGAATAGGTCTCTCACCACAAGTAACGTGCTTGCATGGGCGAAATGACCCCTTGAGGGGCAAACCATTAGCATGAGCACTCCTGTATGACTAAGCTGTTGTGACAGGGGGTACTATTCCACAAACACATCCAGGACTTGCGTCTGGCCCCGACCCTTTATTTGTGTTTTGTTGAATTTTCACTATGCTAGGCTCAAGCATGAGGTTTATTTCAATTTTAGCATTCACTTGAACCATAGACAAATGCAGCTACACCATGAACAATTGCTGCAATAACCAAGATCACAAGAAGAAATACCATGCACAAGAACACAAGAAATACACTGGGAAACCCTTCTCAAAAGGGAAGAAAACCCAGCCAATCCTTTGCTATATTCTCAAGAGAAAGACCTCCCACACCATAGACCTAGCACACAAAAGGGTGCTCTCCAAAACCAAGAAGGCTAGCGCCCAAGAGAGGTGCGCACTTCAGCCCTAGAACTTGTACTTGCTGAAATTTCCAAAATCACATGTGTGTTTCCTCAATGGGGAAATCACCTTTATTTATACTAGACTGGACACATCAAAAGTGGTGTCTATTGGCACAACAAGGCCGACCTCAATAACTCAGAATATAATTAATAATTACCATATTAATTATCTTTTACATAATTATCTTTCACTTTATGGTGGGGCATGTTATCGCTCAATTTGTACTTGTCCAAAGGGAAAGGCTAAGGGAGGCAAATTGGCGTAACATGATGTTATCCTACCACTGTCACCTTAATAAAATACCTCTTTCTATTTAGGGTTGATGGCCCAGTGGAGACGTCCTCAATGACTTGGGGGTTTGAGAAGGCAAAGGTTAAAGTGTCTATAAAAGTATCCCCTCTCACAAGTCACACTGATTAGAAAGTCCCAAGGTTTTAACCGATGAAGTAATGAAGTGCTTAGATGTACCTGCCCAAAACAAAGCAACAAGAAAACAATATCTTTTGCAAGTACAAATTGATGTTAGTACTTCATAAAACCATGGACTTATCAATAAAAGCAATAGTTGATGTATGATGAAGCAAACACAATTTTATAACAACAATGTTTATAAGATAACAGCTTCACAATAAATGCCTTAAAAGAGCTTCACATTGACCAAAAATAATGACTTCAATAATAGCAAAGTACTAGCAGTTGTTGGAAGCTAATTAGGCAGTGTATAAATCAACTTTGTAATTGCTTTTAAGTTCTTTTATTGCTGCAATAAATGGCTGTAGCTTACTTTTGTAACAACAACAAGTAGGTTAGTAAATTAGTCTATTCCAGGGTTAGGAGAAGTTAGTAGATAGCTTGAGGTAAAAATTTTGAGAGAGTTGTTTTCATCAATCAATCAAGTGCAAGGCTTAGATCAATGCTTTTAGGGTTAATGGAGTCACTTTTAGCAGCGGCAATCTTGAAGGAATAAATGATAATATGAGAGCTAGAGACAAGAAGGTCAATGATTGAAGTGTTGGTAACCCAAGGCTTCAATCACTAAACCCTAGGGGGGAAATGGCCACCAGGAAGTAGGTAACCGTAGGCCCCAGTGGTTTCCTTCCTTCTTTAGCTCAAGGATGAAGTAGATGACGGCTAGATGAAACAAATGATGCTAGGGTGTTGCAATGGCAAGGCCCTTGGCACAAAGCCTCAAGAAAGTATGGTTTCTAGCACAATCTAGTAGGTGAAGAGTTGTTAAGGCAAGAACAATAACATGTGCTTTAACCTCCTAGGGTTTTAAATTAGCAATTTCATAATCTTGGAAGAAATGCAAGATAAATACACCATAACCATTCAAAATGAAGAAGAATTGCAGAAATTTACTTACATTCACCAAGAATCATCTACCAATAGGCCTAGTTGAAGACTTTCCACCAAGAAAAATGCTAAGACACACCAAAACTAGCCTCCTTCAAGAAGTGCGCACCAAATTTCAGCCAATAAACCCTAAGTAGGGCGCAAATTTCAGACCTCACTAAGTGTGAGTGAAAGATGATGAAATAATACAAAACCGTTATTTATACAGTGAAAATGACCTTTAATTTACAAATTAGGTCTAAAAGGCCGACATGGTCAGTTTACATGTAATATCCAGTTTCTACATAAAAATGACAAATTAAACCCTAAATCAAGTAGAAAAGGTGACGTCATGCCCTTCTAGGGTGACGTTGGACCTCTTAGGTGAAACGTTGGCCTCCCAAGGCCTCTGGATCAAGCCACACGTGCCACTTGGCACACAATTGCCTCCAAAGTGTCCATCAAATGCTAAGTGACGTCAAGGGTCACAAAGGTGACGTCATGGGCCTTCCAAGGCCAACATCATAGTGGGAGGGCAAGACCCCCTGGGTCCAGGCCTGCCAGACTATCTTTGGTGGAACAACCTCCTCTCTCTCCGCTACAAGCCTCTGATATGTGTATGCCCTTGGCTGGGGTCTCAACATCCATTTGGTGGGATTTTAGCCCTATGGAGGTCCGAATTAATCATCTCCCCATGTGTACTTGTCCACCGGGTGTGGCCTTGCAACAACAAGTAAGCCCTCCAGGGGCTCATAAGTCACAGGGATCATAGCAAAGTCAATCACGTCTAATAATCAAGTTATCTAAACATGTGCATAAAACCCCCTTTTGCCAGACAAGTTCTCAAAGACATTATACTATTCTACAAGCCAGGTTTGGAGAGGGTTTCAGGAGGTCCTACTGCGCTAATTCTCATTGGACGTGGGATGTTTCCAGGTGAAGGAAAATCCAGGTCATGTAAGTGGATGAGGTGGTGTAGGGATGTTTGAGCAATGGGTGTAGTGATGACAGGGAAATGTATGGCTTACCTGTGGGTGCCTCTGAAGAGGGTGAGATGCACCTTGTCATGGATGAAAATGTTTCCAAGCCCATTCAATTCTTTTTACCTCTTTATCTTATTGATTTTTCTTTCAAGAGACTAGTTAGGGGACACTGCCCTGGCGTGGTGACCAGTGGTGACAATGTTACCCACAAGCATTTCACGGAGATGAGAAGGTTGGCTCATGATGAGACCCCCTTTCTCTTGG
Organism: Picea glauca; assembly: GCA_000966675.3. Lineage (NCBI taxonomy): Eukaryota > Viridiplantae > Streptophyta > Pinopsida > Pinales > Pinaceae > Picea > Picea glauca. The sequence goes on along the minus strand of JZKD02S1672964.1, from coordinate 591,448 downwards.
CTATGCCACCAAGAGCCACTACGTTGGCGTGGTGACTAGCTGAATGGTAGTGTCATACTACTACATGCCCATGGACCTAATAGGCTGGCTCGTGATGAGACCCCCTATCCTCCAAATAGGTCTTGATTTTATTATTTTATGGGTCCCTCCATTTCTTGCTGAGAAGCCTTTTATTGCTTTCTCGGGGATCCCTAGGCGAAGCATCTAAAGGTTTTGTTCTTTTGTCTTTTCTCTTTTGCCAACTACTTTTACCCTCTGGGCCTTTAGCCCCTTCTTCCCACAAGGCAAGGTACAACCCTTTGCTAGCTTGGCAAACCCAATGCCCGAACCAATGTAGAGGATGGATGAGAGGGAAAATGATGAAAAGTGATAAGTATGGTGGGAATGGACGATGACCTTTCATGCACCCACCCAGTGGAAACCCAAATCCCAAGGGAACCAACCTGCTAGGGCATCTTGTCATTCCCCTCAGGTGGGGACAAGTGGAAAGGCATACAGTCCAAGCACACGTCATAAGAAAAAGGAATTAAATGCACATATTCAAATTTTTTGAGAATCAGAGTGACACATACCATGATACCCGGACTCATTACCTCATGGAGCAAGACCCACTGCTGGTGAAGGACTAGGTCGATGGGATGGATGCTGCTGCTGCTGACAAGATGGAGGCGCTAAAGAAGAAAGATGGGCCCTCCAGGGCCAGGCTCAAGTCAATATGGTTCTCGGTACTCCATGTCTAGGACCTGTGGGTCTCGAGATATAATCTCCTTAGTTATCCCTAGGGCCTAGGCTAGGGGATAACATGGCTGACCTATACCCTTTACATCATAATTAGGGTTACAAGTAAATCTAACTCTTAGACAATATAGCAAGGGATCTCACACACCCACTAGTGCTCAACCACTAGGGGCACATCCACCTGTGCTCAGTCACATGGACGTCCAACTCAACAGATCTCTATCTCATTGAGTCTCACAGGAGAATCATTTGGACACACTCACTAGTGCTCAACCACTAGGATCACGTCCACCTATGCTCAGCCACAGGGACGTCCTACTCAACAGATCTCTATCTCACTGAGTCTCACAGGAGAATCATCTGGAGTACCACATCGTCTCAACTCTCTACACAGAGGAGAACAATACACCCATCACATGGGCACCTTCACCCCTCACAGGGGTACACATCGTTTCATCTCAAACGACACACCCATCTCATGGGAATCCTCCCCACATAGGGGCACACAACGTTCCATCTCAGTCTCAGAGAGGAACAACACACCCATCTCAGGGCACACCCAACTCATGGGCTCTCTCACAGGCTGACTCACTCAGTCTGTGTCTTGGAGGATGTCTCACGCAGCTGTAATCATCAACACTCCCTCTCAGCTAAGGAGGCATTCTCCACCAGGCCAAGTCTCTCACGTAAGTACTCGAACTTCGTCTTGGCAAGCGGGTTGGTGAAGATATCTGCAATCTGCTCATGTGTAGGAAGGTACTGCACGTGTATTGCTTTCCTCTGCACCATGTCTCTGATATAATGATATTTTATCTCAATGTGTTTCGACCTATCGTGAAACACAGGGTTCTCAAAGAGCTTCACACAACTCTGGTTATCACAATGAATAATGACAGGATCCATCTCATGATCAAATAAATCTGTCAGGAGCTTGCGAAGCCACACTGCTCCTGCGGTACTCAAGGCCACTGATCTCTGTTTCCTGCTGCACCAGGAAACCATGGCAAACCCCAAGGTAAAACAACAACCGGATGTGCCCTTCCGGTCCATTGTGCTCCCTGCCCAATCTGCATCGACATATCCCTGCAAACTCAAGTCTACACTGGAGGCATATCTCAGGCCATATCCAACAGTGCCTCGTAGATATCTCAATACATGCTTCGCTGCTATCCAGTGAGTCTGTCTCGACTGACTCATGAACTGAATAAGTACATTCACTGCATAGCATATATCAGGTCTGGTGTTAACCATATACATCAATGATCCAATTAGCTGTTGGTACAAATGTGGATCAATCTCACCTGAATCAACAATATTCATTTTCTTCAAATCTATCACCATTAATGTAGGCATAGATTTGCACTCTGTCATGCCGAACTTCTTCAATATCTCCACGACATATTTTCCTTGACTCAGGAAAATCTCATCAGTCCTCTGCCATACTTCTAGTCTCAAGAAGTAGTGCATCAAACCCAGATCCTTCATCTCGAATTCATAAGTCAATGTTCACTTGCATTCAACAATAAGTCTTTCTGAACTGGTGAGGAATAAGTCATCCACATACAGGACCAAGATTAGGCACTCGTTACTAACAATATGATAATATAGGTTTGGATCAACAACACTCTTGCTGAAGCCCAAACTCATCAAGAATCCATCCATTTTCTCATACAAAGCACGAAGTGCTTGCTTTAGTCCATATAGGGCTTTCTTCAACCTGCACACATGAGATTTCTCGTTGTGTATCACAAATCCTTTTGGCTGCTCGATATAAAATTTTTCCTCAATCTCATCCTTGAGAAAGGCTGTCTTCACATCCATCTGTTGTAGTTTCCAACTCATGGATGTACCTAGTGCAATGATGGTACGGATGGAAGTGTATCGGGCTACTGGAGCAATTGTCTCATCATAGTCAACTCCCTCTACTTGCGAGAGTCCTCTGGCTACAAAACTCGCTTTGTATTTCTCGACACTTCCATCAACTGCATGCTTGATCTTATAGATCTACTTGGAAGTCACTACAAACTTCCCTTCTGGTCTCGGAACAATATCCCACACATCATTCTTCAAGATGGACTGATATTCTTCTGTCATGGCATCTTGCCATACCTGCTCACCTGTCGCTTCTCCATGACAAGAAGGCTTAGAATCAATGATGTGACTCATGTTTGAAAAGTAGCTTGAAAGTCTTTTTGGTCTCTTGCTCTCTCGGAATGTGCCTTGAGGAGCTGCATGTCCCTCTACCTCTTGTAGAGATTGTCAAGCCTAGACATGCCTTTTATGGCCTACTACAATGTCTCTGGGAATATCAACTGGAGCAACTGGATCAACTGTATCAATGGCTATCTCCCTCTGAACTGCTGAAGGGGAAGAAGGTACTGTCTCAATGTCAATCTCCATCTGAGATTCTCTGGATATTTGAAAGGCTATCTCTTCTTCAAAGATAACATCTCTTCTTACCTCAATCTGTCTCTGACCAGGGATGTAGATCCGATATGCCTTCGAAGATTCACTGTATCCCACAAATGTACCCTTTCTCCTTGAACGGTCTAGCTTGGATCTCTTCTCTTTGGGTACATGAAAATATACTGGGCACCCAAATATCCTGAAGTGTCCAATCTCAAGCTTCACTCCGGTGAAGGCTTCTTCAGGAGTTATGTTCTTCAAAATCTGGTGAGAACTCCCGTTCTGAATGTATACTGCTGTCATGCATGCTTCTGCGCACAGAATCATAGGAAGACTCTAATCATGCATCATTGCTTTGGTTGCCTCAATGATGGTTTTGTTCTTCTCAAATAGTTTTGACTCCCTCTGAATCAATTGACTCCCTCTGAAGTCTTGAAGGATAAACATCTTCCTTTGTTGTTAACCTGCCTGAAACACGAAAACAAACAGAAGGAAACAAAACAAGAATATCTCCTAGAGGAGAATAATGAGTACATCTCTAGAATCAAAACAATTTAAGGATTGTTGTCACAACTACAACACCTACTTGTAATGTAGCAAACTTTAGAACTGTAGGTTAGAGGCATGATAATTAAAACAATCAAACCCGGAGTCTTCACTTCCAGTGTGTTGTTCCTCTGAATGCACTGAGATCCCTCTAGATCCATGATTGCAACAAAGGTTCCTTCCTCCTGCAAGTACCCTCATGACAATGATACAAATAATATATACAAGTGCATCCCTGAGAGTGCTGATATGATTTCTCCAATTGCACCTAGCTGATCTCTGATCTCTGACATCTTCATGAAGAAGATAGCACCGATGTCACCTTTTTTCATCTTGATATTTTGAAGCTGGCCCTTCAATGTAAGAGCTTGAGTAGAAGATTATCTTCCTTGCCTTAATGCCATCTTCCTTCTCTTCATCGGTAGCTGTCTTTGGTAAACCTTTTTGTATCACCCATAATAATTCTTCCTCTTCAAGGGTGACTTGAAATCTTGACTTCCAGGAACTGAAGTTGCTTGATCCATCAAGCCTATCTTCCACCAGGGTTTTGTTCATCATATTTTCGAATTCTTCACAAACCCTTGCCAACTGGGTTAGAAAACCTAACGGCTAGGCTAGGCTAGCAACCTTAGGTTTTGTTGGGCTTATGACTGCCAACAATAAGCCTTAAAATCCAGAAGAACACAGGTAAGCTTGAAAGCTTCTTCAAAGAGCTGCAGAAACCCTAAAACCAAAAATCTGCAGAAAATTGCGGAACCCTAGAAACCCTAGGGCCAAAAATCCAAAATTCTCGGAATTTCACTTTGAGAGTTTCTGGAGGTGCGCTGAAGGAGGTTGTACACTCCTGTCCAATTTTCAGCCCCAATGTTCAAGTGTGAAGTGCTGAAACACCCAAAAGAAGAGGGCCGTACGAATTTTCTGGAAACCCTAGGAGGGTCGTATGGTTCTGCAAAAGTGAGAGGATGACTGGTAGATGCTTGTGCAATGGGTTCTTCAATACCTAAGCTCTGAAACCATATTGAATTTTCACTATGCTAGGCTCAAGCATGAGGTTTATTTCAATTTTAGCATTTACTTGAACCATAGACAAATGCAGCTACACCATTAACCATTGCTGCAATAACCAAGATCACAAGAAGAAATACCATGCACAAGAACACAAGAAATATCCTGGGAAACCCTTCTCAACAAGGGAAGAAAACCCAACCAATCCTTTGCTATATTCTTAAGAGGAAGACCTCCCACACCATAGACCTAGCACACAAAAGGGTGCTCTCCAAAACCATGAAGACTAGCGCCCAAGAGAGGGGCGCACTTCAGCCCTAGAACTTATACTTGCTGAAATTTCCAAAATCACATGTGTGTTGTGTTTCCTCAATGGGGAAATCACCTTTATTTATACTAGACTGGACACATCAAAAGTAGTGTCTATTGGCACAACAGGGACGACCTCAATAACTCAGAATATAATTAATAATTACCATATTAATTATCTTTTACGTTAATTATCTTTCACTTTATGGTGGGGCCGACCTGTACCCTTTACATCACAATTAGGGTTACAGGTAAATCTAACTCTTAGACAATATAGCAAGGGATCTCACACACCTACTAGTGCTCAACCACTAGGGGCACGTCCACCTGTGCTCAGTCACAGGGACGTCCAACTCAACAGATCTCTATCTCACCGAGTCTCACAGGAGAATCATCTGGACACACACTCACTAGTGCTCAACCACTAGGATCACATCCACCTGTGCTTAGCCACAGGGATGTCCTACTCAATAGATCTCTATCTCACCAAGTCTCACAGGAGAATCATCTGGAGTACCACATCCTCTCTCCTTTCTACACAGAGGAGAACAAGACACCCATCACATGGGCACCTTCACCCCTCATAGGGGTACACATCGTTTCATCTCAAACGACACACCCATCTCATGGGCATCCTCCCCACATAGGGGCACACAACGTTCCATCTTAGTTTTAGAGAGGAACGACACACCCATCTCATGGGCACACCCAACTCATGGGCTCTCTCACAGGCCGACTCACTCAGTTTGTGTCCTGGAGGATGTCTCACGCAGCTGTAATCATCAACATGTTTCAGGGGAATTGAACCTTGGTGAATGACCTGATATGCCACTCCATACATATGTGCCTAAAAGTATCCATGTATGAGTGGCATGTGCAAACAAAAGAAATCTTCATGATCAAGATACAAGAATAAAGAACGTAAGCAACTGAAGGATAACTGGGATAACATACTCTTATCTTAAAACAAGTTGTATATGGATCTGTAGAGTTTAGCATCAAACATGACTTTTGGAATTGTATAACTTTGATTTGAGTCTTCCATCTCTCGCTTATTGAACTCTCATGTTGATATGCGCATAAAACAACAATGTGTATACTCACACACAAGAGAGAAGATGTGCAAGTATGAGAAGAGAGGAGATTACCGCAATGTAGAAATATGGTACACTATTCTTTGTATTATGTATATATAGAAGTACAAAACTGTTGGAGAGTGATCAATTTTCACCAAGTTTCCTATGGTTACAAGAAGCTATACATATTTAGGTGGGTGATCAAGTGTGACCAAGCCCCCTATGGATTAGGCGCAAATGAGATAGGACAAATACAGTAAAAAGTATAAATTACAATAATATATATTCTAATTAAGTCCATTTGGAACTTAGGGACTACGTCTAATCAATTCCTCCCTGCTAAGAGGAAATTGTCGATTTTTGTTGGTGGAGTCCACAATCTAGCAAAGGACAACATGGGCTTTAAGGTCTAGGCATTGTCTGGATTTTCCCAATGGAACAGTGTGCTGAAATAATGTAACTGCAAAGAGTATTCTTATTATTATTGATATATTATTCATAGGATCAATCCCCATTGTGGATTGATCATGTCGGTTATTGTAATAGGACCAAATCCCC
>JZKD02S1672964.1:539370-555333 GCA_000966675.3 Picea glauca | reverse complement strand
GGGTTTGCAAAACAAACCAAGATGACCTTGGAGGGTGTACGCCCTTGTAGTTCTCCAAGACAACTTGTGAAAAATGACCTTCCTTAAGCAAGAGAAAAAACCTTGGGGAGGGTGTTTGCCCTTATACTCCTCCAAGGGTTCTAACTAACAATAATTATGGGAAAAAAGCAAAACAAAAGACAATAAATGCAGATTTTCCCTTACCAATTCCATAAAAAAGCTAGATCAAACTCTAATCTCCAAGTTAAGTCCATCCACATGCATAAGAAAAAGTCTCCAGGCCTAGCGCATCACTTCTCCACCACCAATAGCAAAGATATACCATAACACTTGCACAAGAGATGAAAAAGGCCAAGAGGGCCGAAAATTTCAGACCAAGTCCTTCTCCACAAGGGAGAGTTATGTTTGAAATGAGATCTTATGATCTCTATTTATACAAAAATTAGCTAACATAGCTTGTCCACAAAATAAGGAGTAAAACACAAGATTAGGGGTCAACGACCCTAATCTTTTCCCCTTAACACAATAATATTAAACAATTCACTTAAAATTTCATCTTTTGCACAAATTAAACCCTAATCTAGGATGACGTCACCCCTTTAGGTGACCTTTTGCCACTTTGAGGAGGTTGTTGGTGTTGGAGAAGTATGGAAGGGCCTCCCAAGGCCATGTGTCAAGCATCTAGGTGATCTTATCATGGTGAAGACCCTCTTCTCCTCAAAACATTCAAGTGCAAATGAGTGGCACCTCACCACCAAGCCCTAGCCCTCATAGTCATGACGTCATGCTAAAAAATGGGATGTTTTTCCCCTCCTGGGCAAATCGTTTGTCAAGAAATGGGTGGGCTAGGTTGTCCAAGTTATCATCAAGGCCGTCCAAGTTGTCTTTCTCTCATCTAGCATGCGGGCCCCTGGCATCCAACCTGTGGGCTTGTAGCCCCATGGAAGCCCAAGCTAGGCTTGTTCTCCCAAAATTGTCCACTAGCTAGGTCCTACAAAGACAAATGAACATACCCTCCAAGGATCTCAAGTCATAACATCATGATAAGTGGATCCAGTCAATAATTAGGCCATCTAAGCATGTGCATCAAAGATTACTATATCAAACAATTAACAGCTCAAAGACACTATGCGACTTGTCAAGCTTAAGTATGGGAGGGTTGACGAGGTGTCCTATTGGGTAGGTCTTGCCCTAGGTCAAGGAGAGCCTCCAAGAGGTCCCTCTCTAAGCCATGTAAAGTGTATGAGGTGGATGGGGTCAAGACTCAATGGGCATAGGGCTGATGACATACTAGGGGTCGTAGTGTCTCATTCATGGGTGCCTTTGTAGAGGGTGTGTGCTACCTTCGTTCACAATGCACTTTTTCCAAGCCCATCATTTGCCTTTTATCTTTCTTTCTTTCTATTTTCTTTCATAATAGCACAAGGAGAGGTTGAAGGTCACTGCCCTGGCGTGGTGACTAGATGGTGGCAATGTCACCCACAAATGCCTAATGGAAATGAGAAGGCTGGCTCGTGATGAGACCCCCTTTCTCTCAGCCATGCAACTGAGAGTCACTGCCCTGGTCTGGTGACTAGATAATGACAATGTCATACCACCAGATATCCATGGACATGATAGGTCGGCTTGTGATGAGACCTCCTATTCTTCAATCTACCTTTCAGGCATTTCTTTGTTATATTATGGGTCCCCTTTTATTCAAAGATAAGCGTTTTATTTCTTTCTTGTGTGATTCCCGGGCGAAGCATCTAGAAGGTTCATATATGGCTTTTATCTTTTACCCAACACCAACCCCTCTGGGACTTTAGCCCCTTCTTCCCATGGAATGAGGGACAACCCCTTCTTGGATCAATACACCCTAAAATCCCAAGAGATAAGGAAACAAAGAGGAATAATGATGGAAAATGGTAAGTATGGTCGGGAACGGTACGACGACTCATTAAGGGATTTCCCAGCAGCAAACCCATTCCCAAAGAAGACCACTTACTAGGGCACAATGTCAACCACCAAGGTAAAGAAGGGCAAAAGGCATAATGTCCAAGCACATATCATGAAATCTAGAGCAATCTAAGATACAACATAATCAAATAGCTTAGGTATTGAAATGATGCTCACCATAATACTGACTTGTACCTCATGGAGCAAGGCCCACTGCCTTCTGGAAGCCAATTGGTGTGGTGGATGCCATCTGTAAACCTGTGACCATCTATTGTGGTGAGTGGGTTTTCCATCTGTGCAAAGGGTACTATTGGTCATGTAGTCTCTCGGTACTCCATATTTGCAACCTGAGGGCCTCAAGACATCATCTCCTTAGTTATCCACAAAATGGGGATAACAGGCATGATATTGTGACTTGTGGACCCTTGGAGGGCGTGCTTATTTGTCTTTGTAGGTCCTTGACAGGTGAAAGCTTGATTGTGAAGGCACAAGATCACTTGGACCTTCATTTGGGGCATGAAGTCCATAGGTTGGATGATGTGCCCCCTTCTCTTTGGACAAATGGATGATGAACGTTGTCGTTGGAGGCAAGGGAAGACACCTTGGAGAAGGAGACTAGCCCTCCCTTTGCCCAACGTTTGGCCTTGAAGGATCAAAACGTCACATCTTAGGGCATGACGTCATACTTGGAGGGATAGGGTTTTTGTGGTGTTGGATGATTTGATGATGACTTGGCACATTTGGATGGAGGAAGACCCTTGCACTTGAAGATATGGCCTTTGGAGGCCCAATATCTCCTTCAAGAAGCTCAACGACTTGCTCATTATGCCAAAACATCACCTCTAAAGGGCACGATGTCATCATTTGAATTATAATTTGTAAAGGGGCAAATTAAGGAGGTCGACCTCCCTAATTTGTGTTTTACCCTAAGTATGTGGACAAATTTGGTTTACAAGGTCTTGTATAAATAAAGACCTTGTCATTTTCATTTTGGATATAACTCACTTGAGAATTACATAAGTTTTGGCTGAAATTTTCACCCTATTTGGGAAAATCACATGTCTCTCTCTCTTATGCTTTTGGATGCTATTACTTGTCTTGTGGTGGAAGAAGCTAAGGCACTATCTCTTGGATGACTTGTTCTTGCTTTGTGGTGGAATATTCTTGGTAGTGAAGGGTTTTTACTTGCTATCTATTGGAATTGGTAAGGATTTTTCTGCATATTGTTGTTATTTCTTTTTGTTTCATGATTAATCTTGTCTAAACCCTTGGAGGAGTATAAGGGCATACACCCTCCACTAAGATCTATGACTTCATTGAATAAGCTATTGCAAAGGTTGCTAGGAGGAGTAAAAAGACTTACACCCTCCTAGATTTACCTTGCTAGTTGTGTTTGCTATAGGGAGTAAAAAGGCTTACACCCCTAGAGAGGTAACACTACTAGCCCTTACAACAAAAGACTCCATAACTCAATTAACAAGGCACTGATCTAATTTGCATTGGAGATCTAAAATCATTGCATTGGTATACATGAAACGTTGAGATTTTGCAATTGTCCAAGTTGGAATTTATTCTTCTTTCTATAAGCTTGTTTGAGCTCTAAGGGTGTCTCCTTTAGCCAAGTGATTCTCTTTCTGTTATAAATTAAAAGCTACAACCACTATGGCTGCAGCAAATCACTCTTTCATTTTCTTTTATTTCTCTTTCTACCGCTGAAAATTGCAAGTAATTAGTGCTAATTATTCTCCTTGTCAAGGGCTTTCATTTGGGTGCTTTACTTGTGAATTTCAGTGGCTAGAACTTGCTGCTGTAGCAAAAGTTTGCTACAGCCATAAGGCTGCCCTAATATCTTGCTGATAACATCTTTTTGCAGCCCTATTTTGCCATCAAAACTTGTGTTTAAGTATTGAGATATTATCTACATGATTAGGGCTTGATTTCTCAATAATTATTTGATGTTTTGTATGGTTAATTTTGTATCTAGTAACATCTTTATTTGCTGATGTATATATTTTCATACTGCTGCATTTGGCACAACAAGCATATCTTGTTGATTCCCCATTGATTTAAGGCTTGGTTTATGATCATTTGTCTTGTTCCGGGCAGGGATAACATTGTTTTGCAGGTACAAAACACTTGGCAACCTTCTCCTCCTTCACAAGACTCTTTTCCAAGCCATTCTTCACCTCCAAGTTTGACCTATAGGGGTTTCACTTATCATCAATTCACTTTCCATCTCAATCCCCCTAGGGTCGGCAAGATTCCCCCCTTGTGGTGATTTCATCATCACTAAAGTAAGGGGAGTGTCTATCTAAGGTGACAGTGGGTAGGTACTCCCATAGTTGTCACACTTCTGTGGATTGGGTTGGGTTTGCCCAATCTACAGATTGTGCGATAACATGGTCTAAAGAGGATGCTAGATGCATGGAGGAAGAAAATAGAAGGGATTAGCACATGAACTAGTGTAATATTGGGTAAGGGAGGCATGCGCTAGCCAAGAGTGAATGCGCCCTATTAAATAGGGAGTTAATGCACATGAGTGATAATAAAGGCTAATTAATGCACGGAAAATGGTATATATGGTGAATGAGGGAAATAAGGTAAGTTAGGATTTAATTAGCCCAAACACGCCCAAAGACTTGCCACCTCATCCACTCACAACCTTTTATTAATTAATTCCAATTATTTGCTTTAATCCTTGGAAAGTGTGCCCCCTCATTATTTGAGCCACCCAACTGCCACATGTGAAACTACATCACTGCCAAATGTCGGAATCTGACCATGCTACTTGTCACCTTTGGAGGCGACTACCCCTGCTATAAATAGAAACTGCTAAAAATAGGGGTCCAACCCTAAAAAATTGTAAATTGCCAAATATGTCTGGGATGACTAGGAGACCACCGCCATGTGTCAAATGTTTAAAAATAGACACTGCTAAAAATAGAATCTCATCGCATTTCAATGATTTCATACTCATCGGATTCGATTTTTCGTGAGGATTCCAAATATGCAATCATAATTGACATGCGAGCCCCGATGCTCCACCTACTAAAAATAGAAACACTGACAAGTCATCTCGGAAAAGGTCCAATAGACTCAAAATGTCTCAAGGATGAATACTATATGCTCAGAATCCTGATCTAAGACTTGGAGCTCAACTTGCTAAAAATACATGATCCCCGGAAAAAGTGTCATCGGGCTTAGAATCGCGCAAGGACCAATACTGTACGCTCAAAGCTATCATATGAGTCTTCGGTCACTGTCTCCTAAAAAGTAGGGCACCTGCTAAAAATAGCAATCTCTCTCAAATCCATGTGAAATTGTCCTAGCTCTATCTCTGAAGCAAAAACAACCACCAACCAACCCTGTACCTGTCTCTGATGGGAACTGTTATCCCCTAACCTAGGGATAACTAAGGAGATTATGTCTTGAGGCCCACAGGTCCTAGACATGGAGTACCAAGAGCCATATTGACTTGAGCCTGGCCCTGGAGGGCCCATCCTTCTTCTTTAACGCCTCCATGCTGTCAGCAGCAGCAACATCAATCCCATCGGCCCGGTCCTGAAGCAGCAGTGGGTCTTGCTCCATGAGGTAACTTTTACCCAGGTATCATGGTATGTATCACTCTGATTCTCAAAACATTTGAATATGTGCATTTAATTCTCTTTTGCTTCATGACGTGTGCTTGGACTTTATGCCTTTTGACTTGTCCATACCTGGGGGGGATGACAAAATTCCCTAGCAAGTTGGTTCCCTTAGGAGTGAGTTTCCACTGGGTGGGTTCTTGAAAGGTCATCATCCATTCCCACCATACTTATCACTTTTCATCATCTTCCCTCTCATCTATCCCCTACATTGGTTCGGGCATTGGGTTTGCCAAGCTAGCAAAGGGTTGTACCTTGCCTTGTGGGAAGAAGGGGCTAAAGGCCCAGAGGGTAAAAGTAGCTGGCAAAAGATAAAAGCTAAAAGAACAAAACCTTCAGATGCTTCGCCCAGGGATCCCCGAGAAAGCAATAAAGGGTTCTCTATAAGAAAAAGGAGGGACCCATAAATAAATAAACTCAAGACCTAGTTGGAGGATAGGGGGTCTCATCACGAGCCAACCTATTAGGTCCATGGGCATGTAGCGGTATGACACTACCATTCAGCTGGTCACCACGCTAGGGTAGTGGCTCTTGGTGGCATAGCCAAGAGAAAGGGGGTCTTATCACGAGCCAACCTTCTCATCTCCGTGAAATGCTTGTGGGTAACACTGTCACCACTGGTCACCATGCCAGGGCAGTGTCCCCCAACTATTCTCTTGAAAGAAAAAGCAAAGCTAAAAAAGTAAAAAGGCATTGAATGAGCTTGGAAACATTTGCATCCATGACAAGGTGCAACTCACCCTCTTCAGAGACACCCACAGGTAAGCCCTACATTTCCCTGTCATCACTGCACCCATTGCCCAAACATCCCCATGTCATCTCATGCACTTACATGACCTAGATTGGTCTTCACCTGGAAACATCCCACATCTAAGGAGAATTAGCCCAATAGAACATCCTGAAACCCTCTCCAAACCTGGCTTGTAGAATAACATAACATCTTTGAGCACTTGTTTGGGAAAGGCGAGTTTTATGCACATGTTTGGATAACTTGATTATTAGATGTGATTGACATTGCTATGATCCCTGTGACTTATGAGCCCATGGAGGGCGTACTTGTTGCTGCAGGACCATGCTCGACGGACAGGTACACATAGGGAGGTGATTTGCTCGGACCTCCATAGGGCTAAAAGCCCACCAGATGGATGTTGAGACCCCATCAAGGGGCAGACATATACTAGAGGCTTGCATCGGAGAGAGAGGAGGATGTTCCACTAGAGACAGCTTGGCAAGCTTGGACCCAAGGGGCTCTTGCCCTCCCACCATGATGTTGGCCCTTGACGTCATCATTCAAAGCCTTGATGTCACCCAGTTGAGGTATCAAACTTGAGGATGACTTTGGTTGGCATGTGTGGTAGTTCCAGAGGGGTTTTGAACCCCAACGTTTCACTTGGAGAGCTAACGTTCCAGCAAGGAGGCTAACGTCACCCTAGGAGGGGCATGACATCACCCTAAAAAGCAAAATTAGGGTTTTATTTGACAAATTTGTGTAAAATTGGATTTTCTCATGTAAACTAGCCATGTCGACCTTTTTGACCTAAATTTGTAATTAAAGGTCATTTTGATTGTATAAATAAGGGATTTTGCTCTTGTATTTTATCATCATTCTTTCACTCACACAAGTGAGGTTTGAAATTCGGCTCCCTTAGGGTTTATTGGCTGAAATTAAGTGGTGCGCAACTCTTGGAGGAGGCTTATATTGGTGTTTTTGGCATTTTTCTTGGTGGAAAGTCTTCAACTAGGCTATTTGCTAGATTATTCTTGGTGAATGTAAGTGAATTTCTACAATTCTTCTTTACTTTGAATGGTTATAGTACATTTACTTTGCATTTTCCTAAGATTATGAAATTACTAGCTTAAAACCCTAGGAGATCAAGCACATGTTATTGTCCTTGTCTCAATAGCTTTTCACCTACTAGATTTTGCTAGAAATCCTATCCTTTGAAGCATTGAGCTAGAGCCCTACCATTGTAGCACTCTAGTATCATTTGCTTCATCAAGCCTTTATTTACTTCAAGCTTGAGCTAAAGAAGAAGTAAAACCGCTAGGGCCGAGGGTTACCTACTTCCTAGTAGCTGTTTTCCTTCTAGGGTTTGTTGATTGGGGCCTTGGGTTATTAACACCTCAACCATCATCCCTCTTGTCCTTAGCTCACACATTATCATTTGATTACTTCAAGATTGCTGCTGCAAAAAAGTGACTCCATTAGCCCTAAAGACACTGATCTAGGCCCTATACTTGATTGATTGATGAGAACAACCCTTAAATCTTTTACCTCAAGCTACTTACTAACCTTTCCTAACCCTAGATTAGACTAATCCACTAACCTTCTTGTTGCTGTTACATGTTGAAATATTGTAACTGCAAAGAGTATTCTATTTATTATTGAGTTATTATTCATTAGATCAATCCCCTTTTGTGGATTGATCATGTCGGGCATTGTAATTGACCAAATCCCCTTTTTTGGATTGGTCAAACCCTAAATATATTATGCAAATTGAGAAGTCGGCCCCCAAGCTAATTAAAGTGGTTTTAACCACTAAGAAGACAAGTTGGTCCTGCCCAGTGAAGAGACACCTTTCCAGCACCTGCCAGTTTGTATAAATAAAGGAAGCCAACGTCTCATTTGATCACTCACTAAGTGCGCAAGTTTGGTAGCTGGAGCTGGGAGAAGAAGGAAGAGAGAGGTGCATTGCTCAATAGAGGATATTCTCTAGTGTTTGGTTTATTGTCTTGGCATTGTGTTGGCTATCTATATTAAGGAAGTTTTTGTTGGGTTTTCTCCCCCATGAGGGTTTCCCAGGATAAATGTTGTGTATCTTGTGATTGTGTTTCTCTCAGTGATCCTATCTATGCTATGGTTATCTAGTAAATTGAAAAGAAACCTAATAATCACTGAAACCTTAACATGGTATTAGAGCTAAGCTGAAGAGAGCATCTTTCATTGGATAAAGAAAAACGTCATTGTTGCCGTACAGGAAAATTAGGGCTTTTTATTGAAGATGAATTTCAGCCTAAAAATCATCTAGAAAAGTGCGCCCTAGCCTAGGGAACTCTTTGGCACCTTCAATGCACTTTTTCAGTGGATAGAACTCTCGGAAAGTGAAACCCTAGTTTTCACTGGTACCAGAAAACCAGAAGTACCAAAAAACCAGGAAACTAGAACCAGTACCAGAAGTACTAGTCCAGAATTCCGCTGGTCAATTTGAAGGGGAAAAATTTGGATTTTTTGAAATCTAACTGCACCAGGCTACTTGCCTCAGCGAAGCGCACCTCCTGGTAAGTTCAAAATTAAATTCTGAGCATTTTCAATTTTTGGTCATTTTCCTAGCTCTAGGTAAAAATGTCTACAAGCACTAAGCTTGTTGACAAGCTAGAAGGTGTGGAAAACTTTCGTGCCTGGAAGTATAGGATTGCACTCATTCTTGAAGTGAATGACCTAGCAAGATTCATTAAAGAAGATGTACCAGAACCTACCGATGCTCCAGCTAAAGAAAAACACCAAAAGGCCACAGTTAGGGCCAAAAGAATCATTGCAGATTCTATTAAAGATCACTTGATTCCTCAAGTGGCTTCAAAGAAGACTCCAAAAGAAATGTTTGATGCCCTAACCGGATTGTATGAAGGAAAGAATATCAATCGGAAGATGAATCTAAGAACTCAACTCAAAAGTACAAGGATGCAGAAAGGAGAAACAATTCAGGAATATTTCTCTAGAATATCACAATTCAAAGAACAACTAGAAGCAATTAATGATACTATAGATGAAGACGAACTTATAATGACAACCCTTAATGGTCTCACAAGACCTTGGGATGCATTCATCCAAACTATTTGTGCCAGAAAGGAGAAATTAAACTTTGACAGTCTTTGGGAAGAATGTGTTCAAGAAGAAGCAAGACTAGCTAACCGAGAAGCATTACTATTAAGAGACGAAGATCAAGCCCTAGCTACTCATACTAAATGAGGAAGAAAGAGGTCTTATTTCCAGAAAGAAACTCATAAGGAGTCTCACCCCAAAACAAATTCATACATAAATAATCTCACCCTCCAAGGAGATTCCAAAAGTTTCAGAAAGGTCAAAGAAGAGAAAAAGATTTCTCATCCTACCAATGTTACCATTGTGACAAGATGAGACATATTTCTAAGAATTGTCCAGCTAGACGAGAAGAATAAAAAAAGAGAAACAAGAGGCACCATGCCCATACAGTTGAAGATGAAGAGCCACCCACAAAGATGATAAAAGAACAGATTGAAGACTATGTCTTAATCTCTGCCCTCTCAGGATCAATGTCACCTGGTGAGGACACTTGGCTCATAGACAGTGGTTCTTCCAAGCACATGACAGGTCAAAGAGACATTCTCTCTTGCCTTACAGAAAAGAGGTTTCCCCATAAAGTTACACTTGGAGATGATTATGAATACCCTAGCAAAGGAGTAGGAGAATCAAATTACAAACTTGATTCAGGGACCCCAATGAAGATGAAGGATGTACTATATGTACCAGGTTTGACAAAAAAATTACTTTCTATTTCAGCTTTAGAGAAGAAAGGCTTTAGAGTTGCCTTCATAGATGGAGAAGTTCTTATGTGGCCCAAAGGAAAAAACATGGAAGAAGCAATTGTTATTGGAAAAGAAGAAGGTGGCTTGTATAAGTTAAAGGGTCACTCAAAAGCCGCCTTGACCCATTCCATTGAGAATCCATGTGAACTTTGGCATAGAAGACTAGATCACATCAACTACAAGGCATTACCATATGTAAGCAAGGCAGTCACAGGTCTACCAGAATTCAAGGTTGACCATGAAGGTGTGTGCAATGGATGTGCACAAGGAAAGAACATCAAGAACCCTTTCCCAAAGAGAGACAGTAAAACATAAGGAGTCCTAGAGCTCATTCACTCAGATGTATGTGGCCCAATGCCATCAACCTCCATCAATGGGTATGTATACTATGTGTCTTTTACTGATGACTATTCTCGCAAAACCTGGGTTTACGTTTTGAAATCAAAAGATGAAGTGTTCAGTAAATTCAAGGAATTCAAAGCCTTGATAGAGAATCTCTCTGAAAGAAAGATCAAGATAGTCAGGTCAGATAATGGAGGAGAATACACCTCAAAAGAGTTTGCAAACTTTTGCAAAGATGCCGGGATCAAGAGGGAGCTCACCACTCCCTACAATCCTCAACAAAATGGGGTAGCAGAAAGAAAGAATAGAATTATAATGGAAGCAGTGAAGACTATGATCCATGATCAAGATCTTCCAATGCACTTATGGGCAGAAGCAACAAAAACAACAGTATATGTACAAAACAGATTATCCCATAGTGCACTTGGGTTCAAGACCCCTAAAGAGATGTTCTTCGGAAAGAAGCCAGAAGTAAGCCATCTAAAAATATTTGGTTGTCCAATATTTGTACACATTTCGAAAGAGAAGAGAACCAAGCTGGACCCTTCATTAAAGAAGGGAATATTTGTTGGATACTGTGAGGTCTCCAAGGCCTTTAGAGTTTATATACCAGGTTACCATCATATTGAGATCAATAGGGATGTAACCTTTGATGAAGATGCATCACTCAAGAAATCAAGAAGATGCCAGCTTGAAGAAGTATATGAAGAAGAACCTGTGGCTCCCAGAGTTGCAGAACCAGTGAGGGAAGTCATAACTTCCCTTGATGAGGAGATTCTAGAGGATCATGACATAATAGAATCCCAAGAACCTCCCCAGATGACGATCTCCCACAAGAGAAAGCCAACCCGGGCAAGGGAACTTATTCAAGATGGAGAGAAGTATGGTGCCCCCAAAGGAACCATGAGACAAGTCAAGAAACCCAAGCCATTCTCCAGTTTTATGGCTTTGATGTGTGATCTCTTAGAGAAGGAGCCTACTTGCTTTGAAGAAGCCATTCAGAAGAAAGAATGGGCAGATGCCATGACAGAAGAATACCAATCCATTATAAAGAATGATGTATGGGAAATAGTTCCAGACCAAAGAGCAAGGATGTGGTATCTTCCAAATGGCTTTTCAAAATAAAACATGCTGCTGATGGAAGTATTGAGAAATATAAAGCAAGGTTTGTTGCTCGTGGATTTTCTCAAAAGGAAGGTATTGACTATGAAGAGACGTTTGCTCCTATAGCCAGATACACTTCAATCAGAACCATCATAGCTGTTGCAGCTAAGATGAAGTGGAAGTTACACTAGATGGACGTGAAAAGAGCTTTCTTGAATGGTGTCATTGAAGAAGAAGTGTATATAGAACAACCTCAAGGGTTTGAAGTTGAAGACAGGAAGACTCATGTCTGCAAGTTGAAGAAGGCTCTATACGAATTGAAGCAAGCTCCTAGAGCTTGGTATGGAAGGATTGACAGTTTCCTGACGAGCTCGGGCTTTACCAATAGTAAAGGTGATTCTAACCTTTACTTCAAGGTTATGAATTATGAGCCTGTTATATTGCTGGTGTATGTGGTGTATGTGGATGACTTATTCTTAACTGGAGAAGAAAAGCTCATCACTGATTGTAAAAAGAATCTTGCTGCAGAATTTGAGATGAAAAACCTTGGCCTAATGCACTATTTCTTAGGTCTTGAGGTCCGACAGAGCCCAGAGAAGATCTTCCTTAACCAAGGGAAGTATGCAGTTGAAATATTGAAGAGATTTGATATGTTGGAGTGCAAATCCATGAATACACCCATGGAAACAAAGTTGAAGCTCATGGTTGACACTTCGTCAGAATTGATTGATGCTACCCTGTACAGACAGATCATTGGATCGTTGATGTATCTAACGAACACCAGGCCAGATATATGTTTTGCTGTGAACACCTTGAGTCAATTTCTGGTAGAGCCCAGACGTGTTCACCTGCTTGCTGCAAAACATGTGATGAGGTACCTTAAGGGTACATTAGATTGTGGTCTCAGTTATAATGGAGATCATGACTTCAGACTGAGTGGTTATACCAATTCAGATTGGGCTGGAAGTGTCTCTGACAGAAAGAGCACTCCATGATGTTGTTTCAGTCTGGGATCAACCATGATCTCATGGTAGAGTAGGAAGCAATCAAGCATTTCTCTCAGCACGGCAGAAGCAAAATACATTGTTGCATGTTCCGCGAGTTGTGAAGCCATATGGCTTCACAAGTTGTTGACAGGTCTATTCGATCTGGAGATGGAAGAAACCATGATTCTATATGATAACCAGAGTTGCATAAAGATGACAGAGAACCCTGTGTTCCATGACAAGTCAAAACACATAGAGATCCGATATCATTACATCTGTGATATGGTGCAGAGAGGAGCCATAAAGCTCCAGTATGTTAGCACGGATGAACATGTTGCAGATGTGTTGACCAAGCCTCTATCTTGTGTAAAGTTTGAGCACTTCCGAGATAAGCTTGGTGTAGTTCGAAAGGACCTCCCTCGAAAGGGGGAGTAGTGTTGATGCCAGCCTAGTGCTGAAGATTTCCAACTTCGTGCTGATGTTGTTGTGATGCCAGCCTCGTGCTGAAGACTTCCAACTTCGTTCTGATGTTGTTGTGATGCCAGCCTTGTGCTGAAGATTTCCATCTTCGTGCTGATGTTGTTGTGATGCCAGGCTTGTGCTAAAGATTTCCAGCTTCGTGCTGATGTTGTTGAGATGCTAGCTTCGAGCTGATGTTGTTGAGATGCCAGCTTCATGCTGAAGAGTTCTAGCGTAGTGTTGATGTTGATGATGCTCCAACCTTCGTGCTGTGATGCTGCTGTTGTTGATGATGCTCCAACCTTCGTGCTATGATGCTGCTGTTGTTAATGATGCTCCAACGTTCGTGCTGTGATGCTGTTGTATCAGCCTTGTGTTGTTATTGATGATGATGATGTATTAGTGTTATACTAATCCATGTTGATGCAGATGATGATGCCATTCCAATTCCCTGCTGTGGATGATGATATTGATGATGAGAAAAACTTTCGATGATTTATAGATATCCCAGTCAGTGTTCCAGATGCTGTTGATGTTGCTTCCCTTTCTCTCTCCTAATGATGTTGTAGAATACCCTTCTTGTTAAGGGGGAGTGTTGAAATATTGTAATTGCAAAGAGTATTCTATTTATTATTGAGTTATTATTCATTAGATTAACCCCTTTTGTGGATTGATCATGTTGGGCATTGTAATTGACCAAATCCCCTTTTGTGGATTGGTCAAACCCTAAATATATTATGCAAATTGAGAAGTCGCCCCCCAGGCTAATTAAAGTGGTTTTAACCACTAAGAAGACAAGTCGGCCTTGCCTAGTGAAGAGACACCTTTCCAGCACTTGCCAGTTTGTATAAATAAAGGAAGCGAATAACTCATTTGATCACTCACTCATTCGCTCACTCAGTGCGCAAGTTTGGTAGCTGCAGTTGGGAGAAGAAGGAAGAGAGAGGCGCATTGCTCAGTAGAGGATATTCTCTAGTGTTTGGTTTATTGTCTTGACATTGTATTGGCTATCTATATTAAGGAAGTTTTTGCTGGGTTTTCTCCCCCATGAGCGTTTCCCAGGATAAATGCTGTGTATCTTGTGATTGTGTTTCTCGCAGTGATCCTATCTATGCTATGGTTATCTAGTAAATTGGAAAGAAACCTAAGAATAACTTAAACCTTAACATTACAAAAGTAAGCTACAACCAATTATTACATCAGTAAAAGCTCTTAAAAGCAATTACTAAAGTTGATTTTTACATTGCCTCATTAGCTTCTGACAAGTGCTAGTATATTGCTATTGTTAGATTATCATTTTTGGTCATTTTGAAGCTTGTTTAAGGCATTGATTGTGAAGCCATCATTATATATACATTACTGTTATAAAATTTCTGTTTGCTTCATCTTGTATCAACTTATTGCTTTCATTGACAAAGTCCATGGTTTTATGAAGCAGTAACATCAAATTGTACTTGCAAAAAATAGTGTTTTCTTGTTGCTTTGTTCTGGGCCGGTACACTTAAGCATATCATTGCTTTATTTGTTAAAACTTTGAGACTTTTTGATTGGTGTGACTTGTGAGAGGGGATAACTTTCCTTGATATCTAAACCTTTGCCTTTTCAAACCCCCAGGTCACTGGGGACGTCTCCCCTAGGCTTCAACCCTAAATAGAAAGAGGTGTCTTATTAAGGTGACAATGATAGGACAACCTCCTATTACGCCAATTTGCCCTCCTTTAGCCTTTCCCTTTTGGACAAGTACAAATTGCACGATAACAGGAACCAACCTCTGGCTCACACAAGTGCTCAACTTGGGTAAATCTCTGATTGCCAACCGAAATGGACTATGCTGGCTCTTAACCTTCAGGATTCTCAAGGGAGAAAATCCATAGGTTAACAGACACCTATGATGACCACCAAGGTGAAACAAGGCAAAAAGCGTAACTTCCAAGCAATCATGATCCATTATTTGACTTCAACCCATGATCCTTACCTAGTAGGGTGACGTTAGGCTCAAAGGAGTGATGTGAAGGCCGAAAATGTGGGATGTTGGGCCTCCAAAGGTCATATGTCACTCTCCCATGTGCCAAGGTCCATGCTAGTGCCACCTCCATCAATCCACCAAGAGAATCCATCAAACCCTAGCCCCTAGGTGACGTCATGGGCTAGGAGGGTGACGTCTAGGCCTCCAAAGGCCAACGTTCAAGTGGAGAAGGGTGGAATCCCACCCTCTATCCATGCCAAGATGCCTCCAAAGGAAACGTCCTTCATCTTCCATGCACAAGGCTCATCACCAATGGTGCCCCTGACATGGGGTTTAACATCCATCCTGTGGGAAAAGTCTTATAAAGATAAACAAGGACACCCTCCAAGGGTCCACAAGTCATATGAATCAAGTCATATGAATCATGCCAAGTAAGATACATCTAATAAGAGAACCACCCAAACTTATGCATCAAACCCCCCTTTTCAAATTAAACACATGCTCAAAGACCTTATAAATGTTGGACACACCTACCACACTTAGAGTGGGGGGTGAATGAGTGTGGGGATCTTTTTCCCAAAACTTCCCTCTTACACAAAAACTCCTTAGTTAACATTCAACATTTGCTCATTACTCATTGCTGTCATTTATAATCAGTTAGATGTGAATACATATCAACAACATATCATCAACAAATCATCTCAACAAGGAACACAAAGAACACAAGATGTATGTACAATTTTTCTTTTTATTATGGACTTCAATCCGGGGGTTTTTCAGCAACAATTGAATAGAGTACAACTCTACAAGAGCACCAGGTCTATATGCAAGACTCAGCTTACATTTTCAGCACCAACTGAGATGAGGCAACAATCCTCAACATATATCAATCTGTCAACATAAACAAGTGCATCAACCATGCACCAACCTGTGCCAAACAACTTGTAATCAACCTGTACCA
>JZKD02S1672964.1:524489-535713 GCA_000966675.3 Picea glauca | reverse complement strand
AGTCAAGAGAATGCCTCCAGGTGGATGCGCACTTCTTGAAGGATCACACCACAGATACAGGGATACAAGATAGATGAAATGCTTGAGAAATGAAGTATTCCAAATAAGAGATATAGCCACTTGAGCAATTATTCTACAACATATAAAAGACTTGCATATGAATGCAAATATGAGATCTGAATGCTTGCAAGTGTGGAATGTAAATTGACGATGTTGTAGACTAAGGATTGAGTTAAGTGATTAGGTGTGATTAATTTTAGCCCTATCTAGGTGTCAACCCAAAACTCTCCTCCCCCAGTTACCAAGTGACTGCTGGATGCTCAAGAAGTGAGGCAACGAGGCCTACCCTAGCTTCACAGGTCATCCCTAAGATCAGAGTACTTCCGGAAAGGACGCCACGCGCCGTGAGACCGTCCCCGACCTAGCACCTTCCGTTGCCTTCCTCCGACCCCGTTTTAAATGGCGAAGATGGTGAGTTATGGTGTCCTATTAAGTCTAATTAATTTATTTTAGACCTATGAGCTAAGTATTGCAATGTGTGTTCGAATGCTTGTAGCTTGCTCAAAAGTTGCCAAAATACTAAAACTGAAAGATTGAATAATATGGAGGCTGAAGCCTTTAAACACTGAAATTGCAAATTAATTCCTTAAAGGATGAAACTATCGCATGTAGAAGTTAAGAACTAAAAATGCTTCTGAAAACGAAACCGAAGATTGTGAAGGCTGAGGCCTTTGAACAACAGATTGCAAGTTTAAATTTTAATTTCCGAAAAGGGCCTTGGGGACCCAAAACCGGAATTAATGATTAAGTTCTTAGATTATTAAATTGCATATGTAAAGTACATGAACTGAAAGTAACTTGCAAAATGGAAATGATAAATTAAACCTTTAAGATGTCAATGTTTTTATGTAATGTAGATGCCAGAATCGAAAAGTGAATTAACCAATTAACGCATGCATGTGTGTTAGGTGAGGATTTAATGCAACCGAAAATGAAATTTAAACTAAGCCTCCACGGGCTCTAAGCTAGCACTTAGGTGTGATATCTATTCTAGATTATTTCAGATTTTAGCATGCATGTAAGAAATCACATCTAAACTAATCAAAGAAAAAAACCAAAGAAATCTAACTAAACTTGCAAAAAATAAGATTGAAAAAAAAGGAAGGCAAGCCTCTTGGGTACAACTTCTTTGGGCCTGCGTACAATGTTTAGAATGAAGGAGAAATAAGAAGGAAATGTTACCACTGTTTGAAGGAGTATCGGAAAGGTGTGTTGTACATGAATTTGGGCAGCATGCCCTATCGTCCTGGTAAGAATCTGCAAAAATCAGCAAGCTATTGCTTGCTGATTTGAGCTGCAACACACTCTAAAATGTTAAGAAATTTCTGTTTTTCAACAGAAACTTTGTACATACAAAAATCAGAAAATTATAAGGATTTGATTGACCTATCCAAGCAAGTTAGCTACTAAAATCTGAAATGAAAGAACACAAAGATAATCAGAAAACTTTGGAGTGTTGATGGGAAGTAAGGGTAGATCCTTGCTTGGACCTATCCCAATAGCTCTCCTTGAAGTGACCTGCAAGCCTCAAATGAAACGTGAGATTGAAATAGATAATGATTACATACACTAATAACACAAACTAGTTTCTATCATTAGTGAATGTAAAACACTTAAGCTAACAATTATACAATTACTAAGGCTAGCCAAGTAAACTAATTTACCCAACGATCTATTAATAACACAGTAATATTCGAAAACCAAGAACAATATCACCTCATGAACATATGAAGAATCTAGACAATTCTTGAAATCCGTGAGTCCTCCAAAGCTATTTCCTTTATTATTCAATGGGAAGAGGTTGTAGCAACAATGTTGCTACAAGCTCTTCAAGAGCAAAAACCAGTGAAACAATGTGAAAGTAATGAGAGAGAGAGAGTGTGGGATGGTGAGAAAATAGTAGCATAACAGTACAATAATG
Organism: Picea glauca; assembly: GCA_000966675.3. Classification (NCBI taxonomy): domain Eukaryota; kingdom Viridiplantae; phylum Streptophyta; class Pinopsida; order Pinales; family Pinaceae; genus Picea; species Picea glauca. The sequence goes on along the minus strand of JZKD02S1672964.1, from coordinate 533,732 downwards.
AAAGGTAAAGAATGAGGGAGTGAGGGGTTTCTTTTATAGCTTGAGAAGCTAAGGAGACCCCTCCTGGATCTTTGACAAGTGTCAAGATCCAAGCTCAAATGACAACTCAAGAGGAGATGGCGTGAGCTTTTAGGGTAGGGGTGAAAATGGTAAGTGAGGTGGTGAAATGGTGAAGTGGCATGAGAGGGGAGGCAAATTTGGTAAGTGAGGAATGAGGATGGGTGACATGGCAAAGCAAAGAGGGTGTATTGGCCATGAGGAAGGCCCACGCATGCTTTAAAAGTGAGTTTCCTTGCTTTCAATGGAGATGTTTCCATCTCCACGTGAGGTTTCTCCACTCATGAAAAGAGGAAGGCGTGAGTTACTAAAGGATGCATGAGGTTTTGAAGGGAGGAATGCGTGAGGTAAAGAGTGAGTGTGGGTTTGGAATGGGAGAGTGTGTGGGATACACTCCCAAGTGGGACGTGGATGGGCGAGGAAGGGCATATGAGTGGGAGAGGGGACCCACAATTTAATTTTAAGGGAAAATCTAAGTATTACGTGGGAAGGGGGACACATTTCCCCAAGGGTAAGAATAATTAAAGTGTGGGTATAAAGGGTAAGTAAAGGTTAGGAAGGGTGTGGGTAAGTTAGGTGGGGTCTCTCATTAATTATCACATTAACTTGACCTTATTTGCCTAAATTACAAAATTTGACATTTTCCCATGTCCTGGGTTTAGCAATTAAAATTGTTGTTTTCCGAAAAAACTTCTAAGTGGACAAAAACCCTAACAAAACTTGTCCGACTGAGTTGAAACTTGGTCCACGGGTGTAGGGGGTCTCATTATCTTTCTTTTGAGTACAAATACCCCTATCAAAAATCCCGGGACCTAAGTTTTACATTAATTATCCAGAATTAATTAATTAATTAATTCCCAACCTTAAAAAAAACCTAGCTAGACTCGACGGAATTCCGCAAAATTTTGCGTGCTATCTTACATGGTCATTTACAACATTCCTAAACACTAGCTACCTAAGAATGACTTCATTAGAATGCCTTTCACCACTTTGGAGGATTTATTGCCAGTGGGAGTGAAAAACTCAAGGGAGATTAACCCGGCTGGTTAGGCCACATTAACCTCTTGAGGATAAAAAACACTTAGTGAAAGGAACTCTTCTAATGAAGAAATCCTAAGGCACCTGTCCTAACCATGATCCATGTAGACCTATTATAATATTAACCCACATAGGGGTGCGGTAATCCCGCTTACAAAACTGTGTGCTGGAGCAAAAAATGCCCTGTAGAACCAATTAGTCTTTGACATGTTTGCATTTGTTGATGCATATCTTCATGGTACATGGAGTTGATCCCCTAGTTGAATAGGCGGTCAACAAGATGTGCACCCTACCTTCTAGTATCTCTTGGTGGTGTTCTTGGTGATATTTCTTGGTGGTATTCTTGGTAAATGCAACTGCAACTGCAACTGCTGCAGCTGAGTATTGTTCTTGTTCTGTGGCTTTGGGAATTTTTGGTTTGGTGAGCTATCTTTGGAGAAAGATGTGCTCTCTTGGTTATCTGTTAGTTCTAGTGCTGCTTTTGGAATCATTCTATCTAGAAAAGGTAATGGTGCTCGGGAGTGGCCGCGTGCCTATGGTTGGGTGACTATAGTGATATTGTCTATGGTAAAACGAGCACATCGAATATTTTAACAGGTTATGGGCCCACACCACCTTCAGGACAGTCTAACCACTGAAAGATAGCATGGCATTTCTTTGTTAAGATTGTTGTGGCACCAGTTGCCGCTGCAGCTAGGGTTTTTGATTGTGCAACTGCAACAAACCCTAACCTAACCTTCTGGGCACTTTAAGTGAGAATTTTGACATAATTCCTGGACATTCTAGTGCGCCTTAGCCTAGTGCACCTCTTGGCACCCTCAGTCAACAAAAACATCATGTTTGAGTTTTTGGTCAAATTCAAAGGTTGACTGGTCAAAGTCAAAGATTGACTTTTGGTCAAAATTGATTTTGTGGTCAAAGTTGAAATTTCAGGGTTTCTAGCTTGTTCTAATCATTGAACCTTTTTAATTCAGTTTCTAACCTCTTTTTGTCAAGATGGTGTCTAGTTTCAGTTTAGAAGACAAGTTGAACAATGCTGCAAATATCAAAGGTATGCACTTGTATATGCTTGAGTGTGTTTTGCAGGGAATGTACAAGAGACCTTGTCCAAGCAATGATCTTGGATTCAATACATACAAAGGAACAAACAATCCAGGTTCTAGGTTTGATTGATCAAATTGTTAAGATTTGCACATATCAAGTTTGATAGTTGCTATAGTTGTGACAACAATCTTTGAAAGGTTATATTACTGCTAGGTATACTTGGTTGCATGCAAGTACTATTGATATAGATGCTTGTTACAGTTGTTTGCAAAATGAACTAACATGTTCTCTAGGAGATATTTCTTGTTCCTGGGTAGGTCACCTTGGTAATTCTATGATCCTTGTTACCATAGATATGTTCTTATGAAAATGTTATTGGAAATACTTTTGATCTTGTTTTTCTTGTTCCGGGCAGGTCACAGGCGATAGCTCTGAGAAGGACCTACAGTGACAGTTGCAAACATGGAGCAGATGACTCCATCAAGTGTTGAGGCAGGTGATCTCACCAAGTACCAATTCTAATGGAAGCGTGGAAAGAAAAAGGAGTTTTGGACATCGTTCACTCAGATGTGTATGGACCAATGTCTAAGCGGAAGATAAAAATCTCGAGGTTCGATAATGGAGAATACACCTCCAAGAAGCTCGTTGCCTTTTGTAAAGCAGCTGAGATTAGGAGGGAGCTAATTGTTCCACATAATCTTCAACATAACAGTGTGGCAGAAAGGAAGAACCGAGCCATTGAAGAATCTGTTAAGGCAATGATGAATAACCAGACTCTATCCATGTTTCTATGGAGAGAAGCAACTATGACAGCCGTATATATTCAGAATAGAAGTCTTGTCAATGCAGAACCTTCCACCTTTGAAGAAGCAGTCAAGAAGAAAGAATGGAAGGAAGCTATGATGGAAGAATATCAATCCATCATGATGTATGGGAAATTGTGCCTAGAATTGAAGGAAAGTCTGTAAAGTATCGATAAATACAAGGCAAGATTCATGACTAGAGGGTTCTCCCAGCAAGAGGGAGAATACTATGATGAGACGTTTTCTCCAGTCATCATATCTCTTGCAGCATCCATGGGTTGGATTTTACATCAGATAGATGTAAAGACTGTTTTTCTCCATGGAGTAATTGAGGAAGAAGTATACATAGAGAAACCTCAAGGTTTTGAGGCACACCCGAGAGAAACCCATGTATGCAGATTAAAGAAGGTCTTGTATGGATTCAAGCAAGCTCCAAGAGCTTACTGCAGAGCCTCTCATTATTTAGTGTAAGAGGGAGCTAGCCTCTGAATTCGATATGAAGGATCTTGGTCTCATGCATTATTATTTGGGACTAGAAGTATGGTAGAAGTGTGGTGAAATCTTCCTGGGGCAAAGGAAGTATGTTGTAAAGATCCTTCAGAAGTTTGGGATGATGGATTGCAAATCCATGGCAACTCCCATGGTGATAGATCTAAGGAAGCCGAGAGACTCTGATTTTGATCCAGTATACTCGTCCCTGTACCGACAGTTGATTGGCTCATTGATGTATTTAGTTAATACCTGACCAGACATTTGCTTTGCTATGAACATGTTGAGCCAGTTCCAGGTGGAACCTAGACAAGAGCATTGGATAGTTGCAAAGCATATTTTGAGATATCTTCGTGGGATGCTAAATTATGGTTTGAGATATGACTCAAACAGTGATGTACAATTGCATGGATTTACTGATTCAGATTGGGCAGGGAGTGCAGGTGACAGAAAGAGTACTTCTGGTATGTGTTTCAGTTTGGGATATGCTATGATATCATGGTCTAGCAGGAAACAAAAACCTGTTGCACTCAACACTATAAACGCAGAGTATATTGCAACTTGTGATGCTTGTACGGAAGCAATATGGCTCCGTAAATTGGTTTCTGGACTATTTGATCAGGTGTTGGATTCGACCATGATATATTGTGATAACCAGAGCTGTGTGAAGCTCTCAGAGAACCCGGTGTTCCATGACAGGTCGAAGCACATTGAGATCAAGTACTACTTTCTTCGTGATAAAGTCCAAAGGAGAGAAGTGACTCTCCAATATATCTCCACTGATGAGCAGAAAACTGATATTTTGATGAGGCCTCTGTCCAAGATAAAGTTTGCATACTTAAGGGACAAGTTGGGATTTGTGGAGATTGCTCCCTTGGTTGAGAAGGAGGAGATGACTTCCTCGGTTGGGAGGGAGTGTTGATACATGACATCATGGAATGTCAGTGAGTTGTAGATCTGTATCATGCTAGTACAACTTAGAGATGGTCATACGACTTAGAGATGATGCTTGCATCATGCTAGTTATGATCATGCTAGTACAACTTAGATATGATACAGATGGTTGGAGTTGTGGATGATACAATGGCCTGAGGTGCATTGTGCAAGTAAAACTTAGAGGTGGACATACAACTTAGATATGATGTATTGACATCATGCTAAATATGTTCATTCTAGTACAACTTAGAGACGATGCTTATGAGTCGCATCATGCTAGATATGGCCATGCTAGTATAACTTAGATATGACATACAACTTAGATATGATGCATTGGCATCATGCTAGATATGTCATGCTAGTACAACTTAGAGATGACCATACAACTTAGAGGTGATGTAGATGGCACGTGTCATGCTAGATATGATCATGCTAGTACAACTTAGATATGACATACAACTTAGATATGATGCATTGGCATCATGCTAGATATGCTCATGCTAGTACAACTTAGAGACGATCATACGGCTTAGAGGTGACACAGAGAGGCATTGATCTACATCATGCGAGTACAACTTAGATATGACATACAACTTAGTTATGATGCACCTACATGATGCTAGTACGACTTAGAGATGATGTAGATGATACTCCAGATCACGCCAGTACAACTTAGATATGATGCATTCGCATCATGCTAGTACGACTTAGAGGTGATGCAACCGATGGCATTGTTGATGCAGGATGATATCAAATGATATGATTTGATTGCTGTGGAGACTGTATGTCTTTGGATAGTAGCTGTATGCTATTGTGGTGGATGTGCTCCATTGGTAGTGACTGTGTGTCACTGATTCGTAGCTGTGTGTTACTAGGAGTGGTTGTTTACCACTGGACAATAGTTGTGTACTACTATGGATCGACACTGTTGTGATCTATTGGATGGCATTGTAGTAACTGTGTACTACTACTGGATTTCCATGGAGATTACCAGTAGTGTTGAAGGTGTTTCCTAGGCTGGTGTGCCAACCAGTAGTGTTGGAGGTGATTGCCAGCTAGATGGATAGTGATGATGATGCTCGTGACTTGATCTGCGTGATCATGAGATAGCCTGTGTGGCTATGATGATGCTACCTGTAGGATGGTCTGTAAGACTATGTGAGCCTTGCCCATACCATGTGAAATGGATGGATGTGTTTGAGATCATTACAATTAATACCTCCCTAGTTGGGAGGGAGTGTTGATATTATGGTAGTTGTGGGAGGTATTAACCTCCATGTATAACCTTTGGCTAGAATAGAATATTCCGGAAGCAAGAGAAACCCTAAACAGATGTGTAAAAACCTTAGAAGACAAGTCGGCTTAGTAAAATAATTAATATTAAAGTATTAGCCTCTAAAAGGACAAGTCGACCCAGACAAGTGACAAGAACCACTATAAATAAGAGATGATCTAGCTCACTTGTACTCACTTCACTCACTCTCTCAGTAAAGGATAGTGCAAGTTTGGAGCTGCAGTTGCAAGATAGGAAGGTGGATACTCTGGAGTGTTTCTTGGTCTCTCTCTCTAGCGCCATCTAGCCTAAGATGTGCGCCCTATCTTCTAGTATTTCTTGGTGGTGTTCTTGGTGGTATTCTTGGTAAGTGCAACTGCAACCGCTGCAACTGAGTATTGTTCTTGTTTTGTGGCTTTGGGACTTTATGTTTGGTGAGCTATCTTTGGAGAAAGATGCGTTCTCTTGGTTATTTGTTGGTTCTAGTGCTGCTTTCGGAATCATTCTATCTAGAAAAGGTTATGGTGCTCGTGGGTGGCTGAGTGCCTATGGTTGGGTGACAATAGTGATATTGTCTATGGTAAAACGAGCACATCAAATATGTTAATACCTTCTTCCCATGAAATGAGGTACAATCCCTTCTTGGGTCAATGGACACGGAGACCTAGAAGATGAGGAAATATAGGGAAAGAGACATGGAAGGTGGTAAGTATGGATGGGAAATGGTGCGATGACCCTTCAAGGAACCACCCAGTAGCAACCCTTTTCCCAGGAGTGACCAACTTGTTAGGACATAATGACACTTACCTAGGTGAAATTATCCAAAAGGTATAACTTCCAAGCAGACGTTCCATAATCAAGAAAGGATTCTTTGCAACATGTTCAAATGCTTCAAATATTAAAGTGAGACTTACCATGACACCAGACTTGTTACCTCATGAAGTAAGACTCGTTGTCCTCTGGGACCAAGCGATGTGGTGGATGCTGCCCTCCTGCTGGTGATGAGTCATGAATAGGAGGGACCCTGCGGGCTTTGCTGCTGAATCTGACTCCCGACACCCCATATCTGCTACTTGTGGGCCTCGAGACATGATCTCCTTAGTTACCCCTAGACTGAGAGGGTAACATCTGGCTCCTACATGGGGACATGTGCTCACCGTAGAGTGCATGAGAACCTCAACATCTCCTGGTATGACCTGTGCCTACACACACTAAAACACAATACATTGGGTATTGAAGGGTGGCTCACTCACCCCTTATTCATATGAGAAAATATGCTAAAAGAGATCTAGAATAAAACTTCAAAATATTTTTTTTGACATTTTTATTCTAACATTGTTCCTAGGACCTGAGGGTGAGCATCTGGAAGGATAATGATTGGCTTTTATCTTTTTCCAACTACAACACCTCTGGGCCTTTAGCCCCTTCTTCCCATGAAATGAGGTAAATCCCTTCTTGGGTCAATGGATCTAGAGACCCAGAAGATGAGGAAACATAGGGGAAGAGACATGGAAGGTGGTAAGTATGGATGGGAATGGTATGATGACCCTTCAAGAAACCACCCAGTAGCAACCCTTTTCCCGGGGGTGACCAACTTGTTAGGACACAATCACACTCACCAAGGTGAAATTAGGAAAATGGTATAATTTCCAAGCAGACGTTCCATAATCAAGAAAAGATTCTTTGCAACATGTTCAAATGCTTCAAATATTAAATTGACACTTACCATGACACCATAATTGTTACCTCATGAAGCAAGGCTCGTTGTCCTCTGGGAGCAAGCCGATGTGGTGGATGTTGCTCTGTTGTTGGTGATGAGTCTTGAATAGGAGGGACCATGCGGGCTCTGCTGCTCAACCTGACTCTCGACACTCCATGTCTGCTACCTGTGGGCCTCGAGACATGATCTCCTTAGTTACCCCTAGACTGAGGGGGTAACAGGCTGCACAATTATGTCCAATGGTTGGATAGATGGGAAGGGAAAAACCCTCCTAAATTTTAGTTTAACTATCCCAGGGGGACAATGTTTAATAAATTTGTTGATGCATCTACATGTTAAAGATGCCACACTGTTATGTAATTTGTTGGATGAGTTCATCTATGAGATAGGTGTGCAGGTCATAACAGATAAAGCTCCTAGTTATGTGGCAACTGACAAAGTGTTAATGGATAGACACCCCACATTATTTCGGCTCCATGTGCTGCCCATTGCATTGATCCGGTGCTGGAGGATATTGACAAATTTTACTTTGTTAAGGAGGTGATCAAAGAGGCTCAGGGCATCACTAAATTCATATACAAGTGTGCCTCAATGCTTAGCCTCATGAAGAAAATGACAAGAAACACAACTAGGAAGAACTGCACCAAATAAGAAGCCAAAGTGACCTAGGGGTATAAGAAAACCTTGATAAAGTTGTTTCTATATCCTACTATTGCAGTGGAAGTTTGTAAAGAGTTCTCTAAATTTGTGGGATCAGAGGGTATGGACAGAGATATTGGGCAATCGCGAATAAGGAGTTGTCGCCACTTGATTGGTGGATCATGTGGGGAAATCATTTATATCCAGCATTTGACAATCAGGTTCTTATCACAGGTTATTAGTTCCTCATGAGATGAGACGAACTATAGTACATATGGTTTCATCCATTTATTGAAGTGAAACAAATTAGCCTTAAAGAAGGTCGAGGAGTTTACATTTATTCATTCCATCCTCTGCCGTATGTCACATACTAGTTCAGAATACCAAAAGGGGCCTACTGAATTGTTGGATTTGAAGTCAAAATTACTTGACTTAGAGACGTTCTTGAATGCCACAACTCACCTAAATTTGCTTCACGATGATAACAATATCCTCTTCTAGTGGACCTGATATCTCTGTATCTGCATCCAACATTCTAGGTCCCATAGAAGATATTAATGATGTGAGTTTTGGTACATTGATGACATTTAATTTTCAATTTGTAACGAATTTGGTGTGTAGACACTAGATAATGGCTAGTACTAAGTAAAGCTATGAGAGACCCATTTTGCATGTGATATTTTCATATCATGTCTGCTAATATCAATGAAAACTCTCTTTTTGGCTTTATTTCCAATTCTTGAATGCTATTCTGAAAGTTTTGTCTCATTTTTTTTGCATATATATATATATATATATCTATATATATAATGTTTTAATTTCGATATGCTAGCCATATCTTATTCAAGCCGTTCTGAAAATTTTCCGTATCTATATCAGATACTGTACCCATGTTTGTATTTGTGCAACTTATTGTTTTAGTGAGTGGTGTTATCATGATCATACAAGACCAACCAGTATGGGTGTCTTTATTCAAGATATATTTTTCACAAATAAAACAAAGTGATGGGGCCTTGATGATTCAACATTCTCGAGGCAAAGTTTTTCAAACTTAGGACCAAGGCTGTTGGGAGCGCGGAGTGGGAGCGGGAGCGTTTTTTATATAATACATAAAAATATATATATTTTGATATATATATATATATATATATATATATATATATATAAAACATACAGAATGTTGAATCAATTGCAAAAAACATGAAAACATAGATATAAGATCATTTAACTAATTGATTAGTGAT
>JZKD02S1672964.1:475067-497882 GCA_000966675.3 Picea glauca | reverse complement strand
TCTGCGGTTCCTTCTCTTTTCCTTCTTCAAACTCTGGTTCCACGATCTTTCCTTTCATGATATCCAACTCTTTATTCTTGGCAAGGATGAGGTCAATCCTTGTCTTCCACGCTCTAAAGTTAGAAGCCCCATCTAACTTGTTTTCTAACTTCATAGAGTAAGTCATGGTTGCCTTGACGTTTTTGCTTGCTGAGAGTACCAGGAGATGCGCTAGGCTAGGGTGCACTAGTCTATCCGAAAATTAGGTCAATCCCTTCACTTAAGGCGCCTCAACGAGAGGGTTAGGGTTTCTGCAATTGCACCTGCTAGTAACCCTAGCGATAGTGCTTTGGTAACTGCTCCTGCTAGCAACCCTAGTGACGGTTCTTCAACGAGCTTAGTATCCTTATGGCTATGCTCCCTTCCAGTGGTTAGACTGAATGAAGGAGGTGTGGGCCCATAACCTGTTAGAATCTAATGGATGTGCTCGTTTAACCATAGACAATATCACTATTGTCACCCATCCATAGGCCGAAGCCACCCCCGAGCACATTAACCTTGACAGAGAATCATTTTGGAAGCAAACCCTAGGCTAGATAGCCAAACAAAGGGTGGCACACCTTTCTCCAAGGATAGCGCACCAAGCAAGAGCTGATCAGAGAGTCCAAACCATAACCAAGAGATAGTCCAAGCCAAAACCGAAATCTGCTAGTTGCAGCAGCTACAACAACAACTCTCCTCCAAACTTGCGCACAAACTAGCCAACTGCAGTGCGCACAAGTGCTGCTTCTATAGTTCTGAGAATGCCTGCCAGAATGACGACTGGCCTCCTGTATTTATACTAAATCTGGCAAACTGCCTGGGCCGACTTCTCATTCTAGATGCCTATTTACTTAGTATATAATATTTCCTTTAGCTGACTTCTTCTCTTGGAGGCTAATAACCTAATACAAGTTATCCTCTTGAGTCGACTTGTCTTCTAGGGTTCTTAGCCAACTAATTAGGGTTTCTTCTTGCTTCCCGAAATATTCTATTCTCGTCAGGTTTACACGTTGAAGTAAATACCTCCCGCAGCTACCATAATATCAACAGTCCCCTCCTAAATGGCCCCCTGAAGAACTCTTCGACCCTTTGGACTTGACATATATCCAAGGAGGATTACATGATCTCCCGAAAGATGTCGGTTCTTGGATACCCACATTTTTAGGAGAAATTGGGGCCATTGGTAACACACATTGGACTAAATTTTGTGAAAGCTATGAGTTCCATCAATCAGGGAAAGAACATCCTAATACATTTATGAGACTTTTCTCGGCCTCACTCATTGGGGATGCCAGAAAATGGAGCACTAAGCTCCCAAGCAAAAGTCTCGAAGATTTAGAACAAGTTTCCTGAAATGATGGGGTGTGATTGAAAGTATGGCTACCCTTTATGCCCAATACATCAAAATTTGCAAACAAGATGACGAAGATGTTAGGGAGTTTAATGATAGGTTTAACACCTTGCTTAAGCCGAATTGAGCCCAACTTTCAACCAAAGGGCTCCATCCTCCAAACATATTTGAATTCCTTCAAAGGGGACTTCCAGTTTACCTTCAAGAATCGATTTCCTACAAGCCTCGAAAAAGCACAAGATGCTGCTTGCCGGATTGAAGAAAATCTTAAGCTGAGCAATTCCATTTCCCAGGTCAATCTTTTGAACAATCAAGATGATATCTTATGGTTCGATGAAAAAAGCATGAAAAAACAAGAGCATGGTTTCCCAAAAATACCAGAGGTAGAAAATGATGTTAAGTTGGATACTCCCCCTAGAAAAAACAGAAAATGGAGCACATGTTTTTCAAACATGGGAGATGTCTTCATCTTTTCAAAACAACATGAGCCCCCTGAACATCTAAGTCTTCTTGAAGACGCCTTTGAAAATTTGGAGGATAAGGGGGGAGACATTGAATGCTTACCTTCACAAATCACCGAGGAAGATGATTTTGAAGAAGAATCCCCTGTTATCTTTCATGTTGGAAGCATCGGGACAAAATATGGTGAACCCACACCTTTTTATGTTACCATCCAGATCAACAATATCCTTCTCCACAATTGCGTTTTTGACCCAGATACTTCTAGAAACATTATGACTGAAAGGGTCATGCACCAACTAGGACTTAGTATATCACAACCAAATACACGAGATGGTTTTACACAAGGTATTATCAAGGACCTGGTGGTTGCCTTCCATGCTTTCCCTGATGTCTCTTTCAAGATTGATGTAATGGTGATAGATACTTTAAGCAGTTGGGGAATCTTACTCTCCAAAGACTTGATAGAAAAACTAGGCGGAAGCTTCCAAGACCAATGATCTGAGGCTATTATACCCCATCCCGAGGGAGGATTTTTCACCCTTCATAAGGAACCCATCACTAGATGCCTCATTGAAGCTTTCGAAGAACCCAATGATCAACTCCTCTTTGTGAACAATGGGGTAGAAAGTTGATTCGTTCAAGGAGGGAATTCCAAGGATGAACTTTGCAAAACACCGGAAGGAATATGGACCTTAGAATTCGATGGTGCTCATTTGAGTTCTGGCTCAGGGGCAAGCATTGTCCTAACTGCCCCTTCTAAGGAAAATTTCTACTACTCCTATAGACTTGAATATCGTTGCACAAACAATGTTGCCGAATACAAAGCTTTGATTATAGGTCTCAACTTGGCTATTGATAGGGGTATAACTCACTTGAGGGTTATAGGTGATTCAGACTTGATAGTATCACAAGTTTTGCTAAACTATGCCACAAAGAATTAGAGACTTAAAAGGTACTGAGACTTTGTAAGGTCTGTTGCAAAATCCTTTGAAGTAGTGTCAATCGAAGCAGTTCTCAGAGAGGAAAATTATGTAGCAGATGCTTTGGCCGTCTCAACATCTACCTTGCAACCTTGTGAAGGTCCCCTTCAGAGTTTGTGCAAAATGGAGGTTCTGTTTAGACCATCGATCCCTGATAACCTAGAACATTGGCAAGTTTTTGAAGATGATAGTCAAATCCTTAGATTCATGGAAAATAGTAGCGAATTCACCAATTTGCGACTAAATTTTCTCGCTGAGTCCATGGACCCTGAGGTAGTAAATTTGAAAAATAACACTCTGCCAAAAGGGTGCATTCCTTTAGAACAATTCTTTGATAGACACGATGTTTACAAAGGAAAAAACCCCAAACAACAAACAGATAAGGTCTTGGAATTCAACATTGGCACCAAAATGGATCCAAGGATGGTAAAGAGAGGGGAGGGCACCACTGAAGAAGAGAGAAACGAAATACTTGACCTCATTAGAGAGTTTAAGGATACCTTTGCTTGGACTTATGATGACTTGAGGGCTTATAGGAGTGATGTTATCCAACATGCTATATCCTTGATAGAAGGAGCTAAACCTTTCCGACAAAAACTAAGGCATATTAATCCTAAGTTGGCAAACCAGATACAAAAAGAACTTCAAAAAATGGTAGATGCTGGTATCATAGCCCCCATTAGATATTCATTATGAATGTCTAATTTGGTAGTTGTCCGAAAGAAGAATGGTGACATTTTCCTGTGTTGATTTCTGAAACCTTAACCAACTGTCTTTGAAAGACAATTATACCCTCCCAAATATGGAACATTTACTACAAAGGGTCACCGGGGTAGGGACGATGTCCATGCTAGATGGATTTTCTGGATAAAATCAAGTGTTACTCAAAAGGGAAGATCAACTCAAAACAACATTTACCACACCATGGGGAACGTTCATGTACTTAAGAATGTTGTTTGGTCTTATGAATGCAGGTTCAACCTTTCAAAGAGCAATGGACTTTGCTTTTAGGGATCTTATCCAGAAAATTATAGAAATTTACCAAGATGATCTCACGGTTGTGTCAAAGGAAAGAAAAGACCACATCTCACACCTCAGAATTGTTTTTGAAAGGTGTAGAAAATATGGCATTTCCTTGAACCCCAAAAAGTCTATTTTCGGGATAGATAACGGAAAGTTATTGGGACACAGTTTCAGAAGGGGGAATTTCTGTAGACCTAGAGAGAATCCAATCTATCAAAAGTGTACGCCCCCCTGCTAACAAAAAGGCCCTACAATCATTCTTTGGGAAAATAAATTTCATTCAAAGATTTGTTCCAAATTTTTCCGAAAGAATAAAGCCCATGAGTGCCTTACGCAAAAAAGACATAGCGTTCAGGTGGGATGACAAAGCTCTTCGATCTTTTGAAGATATAAAGGATGCCATCTCCCAAGCCCCATTTTGGCTAGCCCTGATTACTCACGAGATTTCATGATATTCTCTTTCGCTTCTCAAGATACCATTGCAGGTGTTTTGTTGCAAAAGGATGCTGATGACCATGAACACCCTATTGCATTCATGAGCAAGGTCCTTAGGGATTCAGAGTTGAATTATTCGATTATTGAAAAGCAAGCCTATGCCCTGGTGAAATCCCTCAAGCATTTTAGAAACTATGTGGGCTATAACAAGATTAAGGCTTATGTCCCTTACCCAGTGGTGAAGGATGTCTTGTCACAATAAGATTGTATGGATACTAGGGTTTAGTGGGTTTCCAAGATCCAAGAATATGACCTAGAAATAAAACTCACCAAGATTGTAAAGGGACAAGGGTTAGCTCAAATGCTGACTGAGAGCAACGAAGAAGCTATACAAATGGGTGAAAACGAACAAGTGAATGTGGTGGTGAGTGAATTAGAACACGATGAATGGTATTCCGACATAATATATTACCTTAAGAACTTATCATGCCCGGACCATCTAGTGGACTATAAAAGAAGAGCTTTGAGACTCAAAGCTATGAAATAATGCTTAACTGAGGATGGTCTATAAATGTGTTGAACTTGCACAGAATAGATCTAGCTAAACAATTATACACACATTTGTAGAGAGAATAGGAGAAAAAAGAAGAAGGAGAGAAAGAATGAAAGAATTCTCATTAACCGTATTCCACACTCAAAGAGTGAATAATTTACAGTAGATATAGGATACATGATTAACTAATGAGCCATAGTGGTGGTCTAGAGTGATCTGGACAGACACCAACAGTTACGGGAGTAAACTGCCACCTAGTCTAGTCTCTCAAGCAGTTACGGGAATGAATTGCCACCTAGTCTGAGTTAACTAGTCTATCAGTCTTCAGTTAACTGACTGAAACAAAGTGAAGTGAGGAGGAGATTAGGGAATCATGAGTATTGTGCTAATATGGTGATGATCCCAAGAACAATGTGCATTAGTTGGTGATGATCCCAATGTTGCATGGTGACAAAACCAATGCAACATCTAGACTCCACTCAACTAGTCAAACTGAAGAGAATATTCTCCAAGTGGAATATTCTCCCCTAAAATATAGGAGACTAGATAATGACTAATAAACAAGAAAAAACCTTGGGAAAAATAAATCCTAGGTGTGTGTGAAGTAACTCCAACACCCCCTGAACATCACTATGGTGAAAATAAAGAATGGGTCCCGACAACAAGGCCATGTTAGGTACCCAAAAACAAAAGATAAACTGAACTAAACGAGGAAAGAGGGAAAACCTCATGGGAACCCCCCTTCAAATTATAATGCATAAAAAAATTAAAAATGAGAAGGAACAAAAAGCAGTTGTTAAGCAACCTTGTCCTTCACTCCAAGAAGACCTCGCAATTGTGCAAGTTTGTGCTCTTTGAAGATTTTGTTGATGATGTAGATGTTTGCATGAATCTGATGGAGTATATGCACCATTGAGATGTCCACACATATTCACTTTCTCTTCTTATAATGAAGAATATCCAAATAAAGTTTGGATGAAACTTTGAAAACCGTGCGACCGTTTCTGGAAAAACGCTGAAATTTTGTTGATTTTAAAATGATCATAACTTCACTTCCCGGACTTCGTTTCGGACGATTTTTTTTTTGAAATTGAATATTTTCTTGAGAGGAATTCAGATATCCAATTTTTTTCTGCAATTTTTTCCTAGAAAATATCATAATTGAGTCTGATGTGCGCGGCTCCATTTTTGTCTCCTGAGATGCATGCATTGCACATGGAAAAGTGTCTGCATGTGACTCCTGAGATGCATACCATATATCTTCCACATTTATTTCAGAAAACAAATCTGAAATGGAGTAGACATCATCTTCAATTAATGGAATACAATTTTGTGCAAATACTTTTGTAGAAGACTCTTCATAATAAGAGGCTTGATCTTCTGATGGCTTCTCTTCTGGCGCATTGGTTCACCTCCAGTGTGAACTCATTGAGTTATACAGAGTATATCATGTGTAAATTATTCATTATTCAAAACGGTTAATGAGAATTCTTTCATTCTTGATCTTCTGATGGCTTCTCTTCTGGCGCATTGGTTCACCTCCAGTGCGAACTCATTGAGTTATACAGAGTATATCTTGTGTAAATTATTCATTATTCAAAACGGTTAATGAGAATTCTTTCATTCTTTCTCTCCTTCTTATTCTTTCTCCAATTCTCTCTGCAAATATGTGTATTATTGTTTAGCTAGATCTATTTGTTAGAATATAATGGATGTGCTCGTTTTACCAATGACAATATCACTATTGCCACCCAACCATAGGCTGAAGCCATCCTCCGAGCACCTTAACCTTGACAGAGAATCATTCCAGAAGCAAACGCTATGCTAGATATCCAAACAAAGGGTAGCGCACCTTTCCCCAAGGGTAGCACATCAACAAGAGCTGATCAGATATAGTCCAAACCCTAACCAAGAGATAGTCCAAGCCAAACGTGATTTGCTAGTTGCAGTAGCTGCAATGGTAGCTCTCCTCAAACCTGCGCACAAAACTGGGCACTGCAGTGTGCACAAGTGCTACTCTGCAATTCTGAGACTGCCTGCCAGAATGAAGACTGACCTCCTGTATTTAAAGTCATTCTGGCTAACTGCCTGGGACGACTTCTCATTTTGGGTATTTGTCTGTTTAGTATATTGATGAGCCACGAAATTACCATCATTTGACATCTTCTTTTCCTTCTTTTTAACCCTTTATCATTTACATATAACCCTGTCTTATCCATTTTAATGCCCATACGCAGGATTTAGGCTCAAGGTGATTTTCCAATTGCATTTCTTAATATTTCTTTGGATTTCTGATTAACATTAGGGGAAGTAGCGTGTTTTGTATTTACTTTTGAAGTGACAACTCATGTGTGAACAAGTTGTTACAGGGTTTTTCTTTAAAGGTTCACATATTCTTCAAATCAGGGTCATTGCACATCCATTGCCACAAATTCAGAGTCATTAAATGATGATACAGTTGTGGGGTGCTCATGTGTTCAAATCTGCTACATAATCAGACCTGTAGCAGCCTGCTACATAATCAGGCCTATAACAGTGTAAAAGATATATCAACATACAATATCATTCCTAGCATTTAATTCCAGCACTTAATATTTGAGTATATGGTTCAACACTTAATATATCTCAGCATATGCTTCCAACGCTGAATTTATATCAGCAAATGACCATAAATGTATACCAGTTCCAGCGTTAAAATTATATTAGCGTAAGACCTTCAGCGTATGCCCACGAATATTAAATTTAATATTCAACATCTACTATATTTTCAGCATGCACACGTGACAGTCTTAAAAATGGAAACGGGTACACAGCATGTGACAATTCAACCAATGAAATCCGTGGAATCTGGAGGTAGTTGACTGTTTTAATTAGCTGATATGTAACAGCGTACACTTGGGCAAATCATCGAACAGTGGCATCAAAGTTGTTCCAAACTATTTCCCAGCATATTAGGAGGGTTGTTGCTCTATACTTAGAGCTATTGAAGTCATTCTCTTGTATATATATGAGTGTGCGCTCTCATGAGCGATACTAAGTAGGGAAGTGTGAGAGCAAGACTGTATAAGAGTTGTTCTGAACTCTGATATCTTAATATAAGACTGTTGTTTATGAGTGTTCTTCTGATCTTTTGCCGATGATTTAGTGGAGTGTAAGCACAGGCCTGCCTGTGAGCTAGGGCCCACTCACAGGTACGACTTTGTACTATTTAATTTTCTGTTCATAGTTGTTGTTGCTAATTAGATTTATATATGCTGATCAGATTTATGTAGGATTGTTAGTTTATGTATTTTTCATGGTATGATAAAGAATGGCCATGGGCTGCATAATGGCCACTTACAACTTGCTGAAGAATGATGACTAAAACATGTTAAGACTTAGATTGTTACATATTATTGATCTCCTTGTCATTCTTTATTTGTCTTGACATCATATGCTAAATCTGGGTACACATTCTCTATCTGTAGTAGTATTTGAATGTCATAAACAAAATTATGATTTAGGAATTGTGAAGTCTGTTGGCCTAATTCTAATGCATTAATTCAATTATAGTTTTCTTTCAGTGTGTGAATTAGAACAGATTAGAAAGTTTCTTTCTTTTGATTGTGTGTGTGCTGCATAATCACTGTACTTGTGACTCCACGAAGGTGAACATGTGAGGGAATAGGGTTATGAGAATTCAAAGATCCTACCCTAAGAGGTACCACCATCTGGGATGGGGGTTATAGCACTGTGACTCTACATCTTTTATGCTTTCCTTTTGATTTATGCATGGTTTAGTTTAGTTAGTATTTTCCAATAACTTGGTGAAAGTTTTCTTTCTGTGTATACTGCACCGGGTGTCTCGCAAGTGTAAACTGAACCCCGGGTTGACAAATTAAGTGACAGAGTGTAGAGTGACACCAAATAATTGGGAATCATATTTATACCTCGTCATATATATTATTTCTTCTGGTCGACTTCTTCTCTTGGAGGCTAATAACCTAATACAAGTTATCTTCTTGAGCCGACAAGTCTTCTAGGGTTATTAGCCAACTCATTAGGGTTTCTTCTTGCTTCTCGGAATATCCTATTTACGTGGAGGTAAATACCTCCCGCAACTACCATAATATCAACACTATTCTGTGCAGGTTAATGAGATGCATACCATATATCTTCCACATGAATTTCATAAGACAAATCTGAAATGGAGTAGACATCATCTTCAATTAATGGAATACAAATTTGTGCAAATACTTTTGTAGAAGACTCTTCATAATAAGAGGCTTGATCTTTTGATGGCTTCTCTTCTAGCTCTATTTGTTCAACCTCCTGCATGAAATATTCACAAGAATGAATGTATTCACAATCTTTTTTATTCCCAAATAGAACCTACAATCTGGTCCATAATTCATTTGGAGTTGATTCTTGTGATTCTTCATATACTTGATGGAAAATTTTGGGATAAACAGACGTGCAGATACTTCGTATGGCCATATCTTGTTTATTGAGAAAGTCATTTTTCTCATCGGCGGAATCAGACTCTACTTCTGTTGCCATAGTTATTTGGTACAAGCCTCTGCATTTGAGATGAAGTACAATTTTTGGCTTCCATTCCAAATAGTTATGAGGCGTGAGAAGTATTGGCGATGAGTAAAACATAGATTCCATCTTTCTGTGTTCTTCAATCTTTTGTACCTGCAAAAAATTTGGTGTAGCTTTTGATTAGCAGTCTGTCGGTTCTGATACCATGTAAATGTGTTGAACCTGCACATAATAGATTTAGCTAAATTATACACACATTTGCAGAGAGAATAGGAGAAAAAAGGAGAGAAAGAATGAAAGAATTCTCATTAATCATATTCCACACTCAAAGAGTGAATAATTTACAACAGATATAGGATACATGATTAACTAATGAGCCATAGTGGTGGTCTAGAGTGATCTGGACACACACCAACAGTTACGGGAGTAAACTGCCACCTAGTCTAGTCTCTCAAGCAGTTACGGGAGTGAACTACCACCTAGTTTGAGTTAACTAGTCTATCAGTCTTCAGTTAATTGACTGAAACAGAGTGAAGTGAGGAGGAGATTAGGGAATCATGAGTAATTTGCTAGTATGGCCGATGATCCCAAGAACAATGTGCATTAGCTGGTGATGATGCCAATGTTGCATGGTGACAAAACCAATGCAACATCTAGACTCCACTCAACTAGTCAAACTGAAGTCAAATTGAAGAGAATATTCTCCAGGTGGAATATTCTCCCCTTGAATATAGGAGACTGGATAATCACTAATAATGACTAATAAACAAGGAAAAACCTTAGGAAAAATAAATCCTAGGTGTGTGTGAAGTAACTCCAACATGGTCTTGGTTGGAAAGACCTAGACGAAGTTCTCCTTAGATGTGTGAACAAGGATGAGGCTAACAAATTACTAAAAGAGTTACATTCTAGGTATTGTGGGGGACACTTCACTCCCCGTACAACCGCTCACAAGATCTTGAGAGCCGGATATTATTGGCCAACATTGTTTGCTGATACTCACCGATATGTCCGCTCATGCTAACTTTGTCAATACTTTGCGGGTAAACAAAAACCCCCTGCACAACCTTTAAAACCCGTAGCGGTAGAAGCCCCTTTTCAACAGTGGGGTTTGGACTTTATTGGTGAATTTAAGGATAATTCAAGTAATGGTTATTGATGGATTTTGACTGCCACAGATTACTTTACCAGGTGGGTAGAGTTTATTCCCACAAAAAAGGATACTGAGGAGGTGTTCATGAACTTTTTGGAAGAAAGAATCATAACAAGATTTGGGGTACTGTCCAAAATCACCACTGACAATGACAAAGCTTTTAGCTCCCATGCCTTAGCAGAAATTTGTTTTAAGTACAACATCACTCTACCTCATTCGTCAAACTACTACCCCCAGGGGAATGGTTTCGTAGAATCAAGTAATAAGAACCTCATGAATCTCATCAAGAAGGTTGTGGGAGAAAACAAGAAGGCTTGGGATAGTAAGATCAAGTATGCCTTGTGGGCAGATCGAATAACAACAAAGACCTCAACAGGAAAAAACCCGTTTGAACTAGTATATGGGTTGGAGGCTAAACTACCTGTGAATCTCCAAATCCCTATCCTCCATTTCGCTTAGCAATACACCACAGAAGAAGAAGCAATCCAAGGACGAATTGATCAGCTGGTGGAGTTGGATGAATCCAGGAGGGTTGCCTTAAGTCAGATGGAGAAAAGTCAAGAGAAAGTTAAGAACACCTTCGATCACAAAGCAAAAGAAAGAGATTTCATAGAAGGGGACTTAGTGTTGTTATGGGATAAAAGAAGGGAGAAACTTGGTATGCACAAGAAGTTGGATGGATTATGGACGGGTCCTTACAAAATTATGAGTCAAGCAGGAACAAACTCTTTTAACTTAACAACACTTGAAGGAGAAGCTTTGAAACTGCCTGTGAATGCTACACACATCAAGCATTACTTCCCGCCAGCAGCATGACAGGTAAATACAGGTAAGTTAGGTAGGCATTTGCATCCATTGTATATGCCATCTGCATATCATGCTAGTATAGTTGTAGTTTCATTTTTCATATTGTATTTCTCCATTATGTATATATGCATGCTTATTTTTATATCATATTTGAACAAGGGGTGATATCACCACCCTAAGGATTACTGGTGCATTTTGTTGAGATCTAGCAGGCATAGGTCATACCAGAGATGCTGATGTTCTCATGCACTCTACGATGAGCACATGTCCCCGAGTTGGAGCCAAATGTTATCCCCTATCCTAGGGATAACTAAGGAGATCATGTCTCAAGGCCCACAGGTCCTAGACATGGAGTGCAGAGAGCTGGATGACTTGAGCATGGCCCTAGAGGGCCCCTTTTTTCTTCAGTGCAGCCCATCTATCAATAACAACAGTATCCATCCCACCAGCCTGTTCTTGAAGTAGCAGTAAGTCAGCTCCATGAGGTAATGAATCCGGGTATAATGGTATGTGTCACTCTGATTATTAAAGCACTTGAATATGTTGCACTGAATTCTCCTTCATTTCATAACGTTTTCTTCGAAATTAAGCTCTTTAACTTGTTCATACCTGGAAGGCTGACATGATGCCCTAATAAGTTGATCTCCCTTTAGGATGGGTTGCCACTGGGTGGGTCTATGAAAGGTCATCGTCCATTCCCTCCATACTTACCACTTTCCATCTTTACTCCTCTCATTTTCCCCTACCTTTGTTCGTGCATTGGGTTTGCCACACTAAGAAGGGTTGTACCTTTCCTTGTGGGAAGAAGGGGCTAAAGCCCCAGGGGCTAAAGCCCCAGGGGCTAAAAGTAGTTGGCAAGAGTTAAAAATCCAAAATGAAACCTTTGAGATGCTTCGCCCAGGGATTCCTGAGAAAACAGTAAAATGCTTCTCAATAAGAAAAGGGAACCCGTAAGATAATAACACTCAAGGTATTAGTTGGTGGATGAGATGTATCATCATGAGCCAACCTATTATGACCATGGGCATGTAGCGATATGACACTACCATCCATCTGGTCACCAAACCATGGTAGTGGCTCTTGGTGGCATAGCCAAGAGAAAGGGGGTCTCATCACGAGCCAACCTTCTCATCTTTGTGAAATGCTTGTGGATAACGCTGTCACCTCTGGTCACCAAGCCAGGACAGTGTCCCTCAACTTTTCCCTTGAAGCATAAAAGAAAAAGATCAAAAGCAATGAAGCTAAGAATAAAAGGAAATGAATGGGCTAGGAAACAATGGCATCCATGACAAGGTGCAACTCTCCCTCTACAAAGGCACCCACAGGTAAGACTTACATTTCCCTGTTATCACTGCACCCCATGCCCAAACACTTACCTCACATCATCTCATACACTTACATGACCTAGATTGGTTCTCACTCGAGAAACATCCCAAACTTAAGGACGATTAGCCCAATAGGACACCCTGAGACCTTCTCCAAACTTGACTTGTTAAATTGCATAACGTCTTTGAGCATTTGTCTGGATAAAGGGGGTTTGATGTACATGTTTGGGTAATTTGATTATTGGATGTGATTTACATGTTATGATCCTGTTAAGGCTAAATCTGACACCCTAGGATTTAGGTCGGTTGTAGATTGAGGGAATCAAACTAGGCTTAATTTAGGGGTGGATCCTATGGTCACAATTGATGTCACCCCTCTCGTTTTGGGTTGGTGCGTGCCAACCACAGGGAGGCTAACCTAGGGCATGCTGCTTGATGGATGAGATTTGACCTGCAAAACACAAATCAAACAAGCATAAGATGGTTTTGGGATGAGGCTTAGATAACCTCACCGAAAACTTGCATAAAAATTGATTTTAGATGAATTTTGGTGGAAAACCCTAAGTGGAGTGAACCATTAGAATGCAAAAAGACAGTAAATCAAGAAGGAAGATCGCTTCAAAGGTGTCAAATCGACCCCCAGTGAAGGATGAGCTTCAAACACCTGCAATTAGTTATAAATCCAATGCAACAACAAGAATCTAGGCCAAAATCAACACATAAGACTCTTTATTGATGTCAAATCAGAGGAATGGCTTCATCACAGAGAAAAGCCAAGAACTGTTACAATGATCTCCAAGAAACTGAGAATCTGAAGCTAGAATGAGAGATAGAATAGAATGGGATACTAGTAATGCTCTTGCAATAGAGTGATCAACCTGTCAACTGTGGAAGAATGCTGCATATATAGCTAAATGCATGAAGAATTCGCCTTGATGTTTCCAAACTGGGCAAAAAGCTAGCCAGTATTCCTCGCCCAAGTGTCAATCTATCCACTTGTCATGTGCCACTGCATGAATGCTTGCTAAAACCGGCTGAGCGAACCTTTCCCAAGACATTTGGTCAAATATTGGGGTTATTTGGAGAAGAATGGAGGTTGAATCGGTCAAAGCTGGTTAGGTATGAGGGAGTTATGGCCAAAAAGGTAGGATGGGCAAACCTCATGGAGAGAAATAGGTTACCTAGGTTAAGGGAATGAGGGAAAGTTAGGTCGCATGAGTGAGAGGGGAAGGAAAAGGGAAAAGGAAAAACTGGAAAGATAAAAGCAAAAGCTAAAGCAAGAAAAGGGGAAAGCTGAAAAAGGGAAAAAGATAAAAGTTAAAAGGTATAAGTAGAAAGCAAACAACTCGCCTAGTTTGACTTTTGACTTGCTTTTAGAATGCTTTATGACTTTGGGAAACTTCCTTGCCTTGTCCAGTTTTTATTTAGCAAGTGTTGGGCGACTTAGTGGGCCCAGTTTTAGGAGGAATAGGGCCCAGATTTAAGCGTGTGGGCTCCACATGGGTCGCCACCTCACCCTGCCACTTCATCACCAAAAAGCAAAGTTGTCCAAATACCATCAAGTTTAACTCATTAGAAGCAGAATTGGACAAGGAGTAAGAATATGCTGTCAAAAAACTGATGTGAGGGGTCAATAAGATCCTCATGGGCAAGAAGTGTCCCATAATGTTGCAAATCTCTCATACCTAAACCTGGAACTGAAACCTCATCCTGTAATAACTCGAAAATCACTGAAACAAGCTCTAAACTCAACTCATGTAAGAAACCATCCCCTAACTGACTAGAACAAGAATCAATGCGCCTAGAAAACCTCTAAATGATGGTCCTATGTTATCAGGAATAAGCTCTGAATGCCATCCTGAAAGGATAGACTGGCTCTTTGACCACCCAAATCTCAAGGGTGAGATTTTGGGGTCAACAAATGGCAACTCAAGGGGCGGGCCCCCCTGCGGGTCTCGAGAACCTAGAACTCATGTCTGCAACTAAAACCATCCAATGCCAATGATGCCGAAAAACTGATGCCAAGGGAGTCAAACTGATAATCATAAAACCTGATGACTGATACTAGTAATTGGTCCATTGGGCCATGGAGTCTAGCCCGATGAACAATGAAACTCAAACCAGAATACCTTTGAAAATCACATGAAATGGAAAATCTGATCTGAAAGCTGCTACACTCTGAAACTGTTGCCACTCGCCAACCAATGCACTGCTCTATGTGGTAGATGCGCTGATGTTGACACAAAAGAGGCAGTCACTTAGTCGGAGGCCAATAAGGTAAGCCCCTTCTAAGTGCGAAGGTTACCCACCAATGATGACAATGGGGCCCAAGGCATGAACACACTCTGTCATAATGAAAAATGATTTGGAGTCGAATCATGACAAGTGTCACCTGATCAAGTTCCAATGATACTTATCCATGTCGGGTGCGAAACAAGTGCCAATGAGGTTTGCAGCCATTAAGGTGTTCAACACTCGGTTGCATGTAGATAAGGTGTCGGTGTCGATACAAGGCAACCTACTGAAAAAGGAGCAATGATGACTCTCCTCCCCCAGTGCGAAGTGAACAAAGTGAATCAAAATGTGTGGTGGATCAAATAACTTAGACTCGGTATCATATCCCTTGCTAGATGAGGGGACTCTGTAAGATGGAAAAACTCAGTGAAGCAATGATGAAAAGAAAAACATAATCACCTATGTCTTTCATCCTACCCCCCTAAACTCTATGCTCAGGTGATGAAAAATGATCCCTCATCCAGACTGAAAATCTAGGCTGACACAAACATTTGGCATGGGGCCACTGACAAGTAGAAAAATTCTTTCGAAAAGGACAAAATCTTTGGAAAAGAAGAAGGTCCTCCTAGAAAGCAGTAAACCAATCAAGGAAATGTCCTAATCTAACACAACTCAAACAACATGCTGGCAAAGGAAAAGTGGGCCAACGAATCTAGTCTAGACTGAAAAATGGAAAGCAGTGAGGGAATCTACGCTAGGCAAAGAAAAGTGATCAAAATGGAAGAAAACAAAACATCTAAGCTAATGCCCGCAAGTACCCAAAAATGTTGAAGGACTTAAACCCTTCATTGGAAAAAGTGTTTAAGACGTTGCCCATTGACAAGCAACTGCATGACATCACCATCCAAATTGACAAGCTAAAAGGTGTTGGGCCCCACTGAAGCATCGACACTAAATGGACCCAACCATAAACTATCAAACTGACTGTGGTCTCCTGATTTCTTTCTTCTCTTGTCCCACAACAAGACCAAATCACCAACATGGAATACTTTTCCTTTAGCTCTCTTATCAAAGGCTTTCTTTACCTGTCTCTGATGATCAATGAAATGTGTCAAAGCCTCTGATCTATCCTCCTCAAGCTGAACTAGATCATCAAATCGGCCATGCAAGGCCTCCTCATATGTAGTGAACTCTCTAATCAGCTTGTGGACTGGAATCATCAAGTTAACTGGTAGGACTACATCAACACCATAGACCAACTCGAAGGGTGCCTTACCAGTTGACTGCTTCTTTGTCACTCTGTCAGCCCAGAATGCATACTTGACACTGCTATCCCAAGCTCTCTTGTTTTCTCCGACTGTTCTTCTGATTATCCTGATCAAGTTCTTGTTGGAGGATTTTGCCAATCCATTACCTTGTGGGTAGTAGTTAGTCGAATGGGCTAGTGTGATACCAAACCTCAGGCAGAAAGCCACCAACTCGACTGCTCTGAATACACTGGCTTTGTTAGACGTAATCTTCCTTAGGACTCTGAATCGGGCGAGGATATTCTCCTCCATGAATCGAATAATAGCAGCAGAGTATGATGTCCTAAGCAGAATGGCTTCCACCCATCTAGTGAAGTAATCACTAGCTGCCAATATCCAAGAATGGCCAGCACTAGAAACCTGTGGAATCTGTCCAATAAAGTCCAACCCCCACTGTTGGAAGGGGGCCTCTATCACAACTGGATCTATGGGCAAGTCTGGCAGTCTCTGCTTGCCCTCAAACCTCTGACAAGGCTCACACACGCGGATGAAAGTATGAGTATCTCTGAATGGAGTCGGCCAATAGTATCTGACATGCATAATCTTATGGGCGGTGGTCCTACCAGAGAAATGACCACCACATACCCCCGCATGCAACTCAGTCATGATCTGATGTGTCTCATGCGATAAAACACATCTCAAAACCATCCCATGGGGGCTCTTCCATCCCAAGCGACCCTGCCAAAGACAATACTTAACAACACAGAGTTGCAGAGATCGCTTCTGTGTCTTATTGAAGTTAGAAGGACATGAAAAAATTTGCAAGTAAAAGATAATGTCACGATACTAATCGAAAACTTGCAAATCATCAGAAATAAAGTTTACCTGATCAATTACCTCAGGTTCCAAGTCCTCCTCAGTCATCAACGCAGCTAATCCTTGGCCTTTAATAGTTTAGCAATTTTTACCTCCAGGTCATACTCTTGTATTTTGGTTACCCACGACCCTTTGTTCCCTAAACACTCCTTTTGAGCCAATATATCTTTGACTTCAGGAAAAGGGATGTATGCTACAATGTGCGAGTTCCAAAAATAAGGCCTAAAATGGGCCAACCCTTTGACCATAGCATATGCCTGTTTCTTCATGCGCTTGTATTTGAGCTCAGATCCCTGCAAAGACCTGCTCATATATGCAATTGGCTGCTTATGCCCGTCTGTGTTTTTCTGCAATAAAACACAAGCAATAGTCTGATCAGATGCAAAATAAAATATCTAAAAATCACGTGCGTAATTAGGACTAGCTAAAGTAGGAGAGTGAGAAAGAGCCTGTTCGATGCTCTTGAAAGCTTGCTTCCCTTCCTCTCTCTAAACCATGTCATGCCCCTTCCTCATCATATTTGTGATGGGCTTTACGATCTCTGCAAAGTTGGGGGTAAATCTGTGCACAAAGTTCACTCGCCCAAGAAAAGATTGAATACCCTTTATAGTACTAGGCAAAGGAACTTCTTGTATGCCACTGACCCTTTCATGATTGATTCGTACTCCCTCTTTTGAAACAATGTGGCCCTCAGTTTGGCCTCAAACATACCCATGAAGGATTTCTTGGGGTTGAGTGAAATGCCCGACTTCCTGCACCTGTCAAAAGTAGCACACAAATGAGAGATATGATCAGACCTCTTTTTAGAATACACAGTTATATCGTCTTGATAAACAACTATGAACTTAAATAAAAAATCTTTAAATGCATGATCCATAGCTTGCTGGAATGTTGCACCAACGTTTATCAGGCGAAAAGGCATCCTGATGTAAGAGTAAGTGCCCCAAGGAGTGACAAAAGTGGTTTTTTGGCGATCCTTCATGGCCACTGCAACCTGGTTATAACCTGAAAATCCATCAAGCATGGACATCATTTCTGCACCTGTATCTGTCTACAGTATGTGGTCCATGCTGGGCAAAGGATAGTTGTCTTTTAAGCATTCCCTATTCAAGTTCCTGAAATCAATGCATACTCTAATCACCCCGTTCTTCTTCCTCACTGCTACAATGTTTGACACCCATTCAGAATACTTGATTTACTCAATGATTTTTTCTTCATATAGCTTTTGCAACTCCTTCTGAATGCTCGGGGTAACTTTGGGGTTTATGAATCTAAGTCTCTGTCTAAATGGTTTGGCATCTGCTCGAAGAGGGATCTCATGGTTAAGGACGTTCTGGTCAAAAGTTTTCAACTCGTCATACGACCAAGCGAATACATCCTTGTACTCATGGACCAAACTGATGATCTCTTTTTGTTCTTTCTCTGTGCATGCTTTACCTATCTTGATGTAGCGAGGAGACTCCTCAGAACCCAAATTTATGTCATCAACGTGCGAGGAAACATCAGTTGTATCAATTTTCTTTATTTTATTCAAAAACCTATTTGATCTATCAAAAATATTCTCAAGAGGAACTAAACTAGTAGGTATATGATTAGATCTCAACTGAATCAACGAAATCTCATTCCCATCCTGCACCTCATCAATCAAACAATCTGAAAAGTCTTTCTCACAATGCATAAAATTTAAAATTTGCTCTTCATCATCAAAGACTTGCATAGCAGTAATGTTATCAGGAACATGCGGGCGAAAAGATAACTCAACTAGATGTCGGATGTAGGGATTAGCGAGAGTGGGGTCAAACAAAGTGCCTGACCTAGCAAGGGAATCAACCTCCCTATTTATCTCTCTAACAATATGAGAAATATTAAATGCATCAAATAACTCAATCTCATCCCATACCGCGTTCCTGTACCTTCTCATGCGCGGATGTCTCGCTTCACATTCCTTGCGTACTTGTTTCACAATCAGCTCGGAATCTCCCTCAACTCTGAGGGATTTCACCCCCATTCTCCTCGCTTTCTTCAAACCTAGCAAAAGAGCCTCATACTCGGCCATGTTGTTAGTGCATGGAAACTCTAAGTGATAAGAGAATGGATAAATCATACCGTTAGGTGTGGTGAAAAATATACCTGCGCCAGCCGCAATGTAAGAACTAGAACCATCAAACTGCGTGAGCCATACCTGATTGGGTTCGTACTCTGGGACAACAGGAATAGGGGGATCTACATCATTCGTAAACATGTAGTTACCTAGATCCCCCTCCTCAGCCTTGGGATCCTTGATGTCAGGATTCATAAGGTCATTGTCTCCTATCTTTGGGTCCTCCACATTGTGGAGCATCTTCTATTCTCTGAAGACACAGACCTTTATGTTGTCCTTCACTGGGATGTCAGCATAAGTCAAATCCCAATTGCAGGGTTTCCCCTACATCTGTGCACCATTTACGAGACAAAAGCATCCCCCACTGAGTAGGGCAGTCAATGATCACCACATCCATAACCATGCACCTCTGTGGACACGCAAGCAAGCAAAATTGTAAGTCTTTGATAATACCAAGGCATTCAACTTCTCTAGCATCCATAGCTTTAACATTTCTATAAGGCCTAGTAATCTGCAAGCCTAACTGATTCATTACTTCTAATGTCATAATGTTAGTTTAAGCACTTGAATCAAGCATGCAATTCCTCAAAATTAAACCATTAATCTGTAATGACATGAAAAAAGGCATGTGGTTTTTCTCTCCCCTGCTTGTCCCTAGGAAGATTTCAGGAATCTTATCATTGAGATTCGCTTCATCTACGGGACAACCCATAAATTTCGAAATGGATTGCTGATAAGAAGGTTTCTTTGCCAACTCTTTGAGGGGGATAAGGATCTTTACCTTGGCTAATTCGGCCTCAATAGAGAAAACTGCAAAATTAACTATATGGGCAGCAATATTACCTTGGGAAGTTGGCTGATTTGGAGCAGATTTACCTGGGGCAACTTGCTGATTTGTGGTTGTACCGCTACTGGAAACATTCTTTGCTGGCTTCCCACTTCTGTTTTGGTCAAAGAAAGAGGGGACATTTCGCTTGGGACGTTGTGGAGTTGGTAAGAGAGTATTTTTGGCTTGATTTGTTTGTTGGTTTGATGAGGAAGGCTCCTTGGAAGTCTGGGGATATTTGGCTTTGTTCCTTCTGACGTAGTGTCTTTGGAGCTCTTCTAACCTAGGCATGCGCACCTCCTTAGCTCTTTGGATTTCCTCTCTCCTAGCAGGCCATGCAGCAGGTGAATCTAAAGTGGACCTAGCCTCCTGGTGAAGGGAAGAATTGATCTGAAAGACACCTCTGTTGTGAGACTGGATTTCTGATGAGGATGCATAGGGGTGCTCTCGAGAGTCCTCCAACTCCTCATGGAGCTCTCCTGTCATGTTGACCATGTGGTCCTCATGACTATCTAACCCTAGGAAGACATGCACATATTGGGAAAAAAGCTGGCAAGTATCCTCGGGGTGAGGCATGTCACAAGCTCTACACTAAGGGCTTGAGAAAAGTGAGTTTTGCCCTACAAAGTTCGCTCATGGAGCTAGATTGGGATTTTTAGGGTTTTCAAAATCCCTACGGGCCTGAAAGTTTCTCCTCTGCTGATTGAAAGTCCTTTGGGATGAAGCAGGTGGATGGGAGGGAGGGTTTATCTTGGACACTAAGCTTCTGGACAAGGTCTTGCAATAGGCTCACAACTTGGGGATTGCTGGATAAGTCATCCTCCTCTTTCTTGGGTTCTTTCTTGAGTTCTAGAGGAGGCTGGACGATAGGTGGAGAAGGGGTTTGAGATGCTTTTGGGCCTTGTGGATCTAGTAGTTCTTGCAAGGAAACCTTGGCCTGATTTGCAGTGACAAAATGCTTCTCCATCTTGAGGGCTTCTTTGAAAGCGCTTTCCAGATCATGTGGTTCCTTCTGTTTCAAGAAAACACCAAATAAATCATCAAACTGTTCAATATAAAAGATTAAAGCACTAGCAGGATTAGGTCTAACAATATGTGGAATCTTATAATATGCTTTCATAAAACGTGAATTAAATTCTTCCATGCATTCGTTTTCATCTTTCTTAATCAAGGAACAAGATATAAGGAGAAAAGCATTGTCTTGTTTGTGCGACCATTTGTCCATGAATTTGTCATGAAAAGTAGTCCAACCATCAATATTGTTCGCCGCAAGCGCTTTGTACCAATCTCTTGCATCCAAAGTCAATGACTGCGCAAAAAGCCTCATGACCACATCTTCTTCAGTGACGCTTATGTTTTCTAGATACTCCAAGAAAGCTTTGATGTGGGATTCTGCAGTGATGGCATTGTTCCTAGCGAACTTAGGCATGTATTTGCCATAATTCCCAACAGACAAAGCATTCAAAGGATTTGCTACATTGGCCAAATTCAAGGGCATATACAGGTTAAGCGTGAAGGAAACCCTAGGTTGGTTTACTCATGCCGTTGGGAAAACTGGTAAAAGAAAAGGGTTCCCTTGTGCAACAGGGGTAGGAGGAATTAGGGTTTGTGTAGATGATGAAGATGAGGAAAGATGCGAATCTTCAACAAGGATCTGTGGGGTTGGGTTTAAATGGGTTGATCTGCATAAGGTCCTCAACGAAGTCACTTTAGATTTGCGTGGAGTCGCTAGGCGAACTAAACTCATCAAAATGTCGTCTACCAAGGCTTAGAACTTCTTCCCCGGCAACGACGCTAATTTTTAAGGCTAAATTTGACACCCTAGGCTTTAGGTCGGTTGTAGATTGAGGGAATCAAACTAGGCTTAATTTAGGGGTGGATCCTATGGTCACAATTGATGTCACCCCTCTCATTTTGGGCTGGTGCATGCCAACCACAGGGAGGCTACCCTAGGGTGTGTTGCTTGATGGATGAGATTTGACCTGCAAAACAAAAATCAAACAAGCACAAGATGGTTTTGGGATGAGGGTTAGATAACCTCACCCAAAACTTGCATAAAAAATTGATTTTAGATGAATTTTGGTGGAAAACCCTAAGCAGAGTGAACCAATAGAATGCAAAAAGAAAGTAAATCAAGAAGGAAGAGGGCTTCAAAGGTTCCAAATCGACCCCCAGTGAAGGATGAGCTTCAAACACCTGCAATTAGTTATAAATCCAATGCAACAACAAGAATCTATGCCAAAATCAAACACATAAGACTCTTTATTGATGTCAAATCAGAGGAATGGCTCCATCACAAAGAAAAGCCAAGAACTGTTACAATGATCTCCAAGAAACTGAGAATCCGAAGCTAGAATTAGAGATAGAATAGAATGAGAGAGTAATAATGCTGTTGCAATAGAGTGATCAACATGTCAACTGTGGAAGAATGCTGCATATATAGCTAAATGCATGAAGAATTCGCCTTGATGTTTCCAAACTGGGGAAAAAGCTAGTCAATATTCCTCGCCCAAGTGTCAATCTGTCCACCTGCCATGTGTCACTGCATGAATGCCTGCTAAAATTGGCTGAGAGTGTTAATGTTTATGCCATTATTATAGTTCTTTGCATTTCATAAAGATAAGAGCATAATAAGAACAAGATCACTGAGAAATACACATCCACAAGAGACACAACATTTATCCTGGGAAACCCTCTAGGGGAAGGAAACCCAACAAAAACTTCCTTATCATAAATAGCTTATACAATGTTCAAGAGATAACTCAACCAATACAGAAATTGTCCTCCTCAAGAGATGCGCCACCCTTCTTCTTCTCTCACCAACTTGTAATTGCAGCTTGCCTCATAAGAACATGAGCAAGTGAAGTGTGTCTTAGAAGTGAGGCGCTAGCCTCTT
>JZKD02S1672964.1:405265-447677 GCA_000966675.3 Picea glauca | reverse complement strand
AGATGAAAGAATGAGGAGAATAGAGGGGAAAGAGCTCTTTTATTCTCCTCATTCTTTTCCCTCAACCCTAAGCCTAAGCTAGGCCCCACCCAAACTCCAAAAATTAAAAAAAAAATTGAACTTTTCCTTGAAGATGCGTATCCCCCTTGAAGCGTGCACATTTTTCCTTGAAGCACGCTTCAGAGGGAACGCTTCCAAAATGGCAGGAATCACGTTTTCTGAGGGGGAATCGCGCTTCAGTTTTTTGAGTCGTGCTTCGGAGGATGCTTCTGGGACGCACCCGCCCGGATCGAGCTTCGGGGCTTCGAAGCGGGGGGGGGGGGAAGCTTCTAGTAACCCTGGCTGGATCGTGATGAGACCCCCTTTATCTTGGCTATGCCACCAAGAGCCACTACCGTTTGGTGACCAGATAGATGGTAGCGTCATACTGCTACATGCCTATGGTCCTAATAGGCTGGTTCATGATGAGACCTCCCATCCACGAACTAGTACCTTGAGTTTTGATTTATCTTATGGGTTCTATTTTCTTATTGAGAAGATTTTTATTCCTTTCTAGGGAATCCCTGGGTGAAGCATCTCAAAGGTTTCATTTTGGCTTTTAACTCTTGCCAACTACTTTTACCCTCTGGGCCTTTAGCCCCTTCTTCCCACAAGGCAAGGTACAACCCTTCCTAGTGTGGCAAACCCAATGCTTGAACAAAGGTAGGGGAAAATGAGAGGAGTAAGGATGGAAAGTGGTAAGTATGGAGGGAATGGACGATGACCTTTCATAGACCCACCCAGTGGCAATCCATCCTAAAGCGAGATCAACTTACTAGGGCATCATGTCACCCTTCCAGGTATGAATAAGTTAAAGAGCATAATTTCCAAGCAAACATTATGAAATGAAGGAGAATTTAGTGCAACATATTCAAGTGCTTCAATAATCAGAGTGACACATACCATGATACCCAGACTCATTACCTCATGGAGCAAGACTTACTGCTACTTCAGGACCAGGCTGGTGGGATGGATATTGCTGTTGCTGATAGATGGGATGCGTTGAAGAAAAGAGGGGCCCTCCGGGGCCATGCTGAAGTCATTCGGCTCTCGACAGTCCATGTCTAGGACCTGTGGGCCTCGAGACATGATCTCCTTAGTTATCCCTAGGATAGGGGATAATAGAACCGAATACTTATCTCTTCTTCTTGTCAAACCCTATCAAGGGTAGGACCATTGAGTCACCACAGAACTGGTGCAAGATAGGTGCATCACTAGCGCAACTGGTAACTACAGCTGCAGTTGCAACTGCAACTGGCACGAAGCAACTGGGCAACCACACAACCTTAGCGCAACTCTTGCAGAGGTAATGCACAAGAGAGATCACCAAGAACCACCAAGAATATCCTTCCCCAAGTGGGGCGCACTCTCCAAGAGAATCAGAAACCAGAAATAGCGAAAGTGCAACTGCAGCTGTAACTGCAACTGCCTAGTGCGCTCTACAGAAGGAGAACTGTGTAGCTGTACAAATGAACTGACCCAGACTTGTATTTATACTAATCTGGGTGCCTATTTTGGGCTGACTTCTTATTCTGGGTCTTCAAATTTACTTTATTATTTCTGTGGGCCGACTTCTCTTCCTAGAAATTATATTTCCACTTTATTATTATTTCCTGTGGTTCGACTTCTCTTTTGTGATCTTCTATTTCACTTTATTCTTTTCTAGGGTGTTCTTCAACTGTTCAATGGTCTTCCTTTGACTTCTTGGAACCTTCTTCTTCTCTAAGAAAAGTTCTCTAGGAGGGAATACCTCCCGCAACTACCAAAACATCAACATAGATGTCTTCCCTCCAAGTAGTTGATAACTCCTCAATGGATCGATCTTGCTAGTTTATGTAGAATCTTGAATAACCACAATAGTCTTTAGAATTGCGAAGAAGAATAACCAAGAAAGATAGAGCTATGAGAATTGACACCAAGTAAAGATCTTCTATTAAATGGCTCCAAGAATAATCTCCAACAATTCACAACAAAATGAGTGAGAGGAGTGCCTATATTTATAGATGAGGCTCTCAACTCCTCTCTACTCTTTATTCCCTAAAATTAGGCTAAGGAATAAAATAAAATGACTTGTCATCCACACAAATTGGAGACTAAGTCAAAAAGTACAATCAAATGATGTTTTACATGTTTAAAACTCTCATAAAGGGGGCGAATTCAACAAAATGTGCTCCAAAAATGCTCAAATAACGTCCATAAATCCTTGAAATATGTCTCCAAAGCTTGACGATGTCCATACCTAAGGTCAAGGCATCTCCATGAAGCATGGGAGTGACCCTCCAAGTCAAAAAAGGGCCATAAAACCCCAAACAACAAGAATGATGTCAAGCTTCTAAGAGGGCTGATTTGGCTTTTTTGGTACAACGTTTCTCTTGAAAAGACTCGGGGAGGGCTTAAAATGTGGCAAGGAATAATCATTGGCCACTCAAACTCTAATGCCCACCTAAAAGAAGGGGGGACAACCTCACCCCAAGCCAAAATAAAGCCCCAAAATTGCATGACTTCTCTAATTTGATCAGCAAGCCATCAAAAGGTGATCATAAAGTGCATCCACATCAAAGGGGTAAGTGCCAAGTGATCTCCATCAAGTGCCAAGTCACATGAGTGACCACCACATCTTTAAATTAGGCTCAAAATAGCCTGAATGTCCTCATGAAGTGGCCCCAAATAAAGTCTACCCTCCTTTAGTGAGTAAATTGCTTTAAAAAAGTGCCAAAGGAGGGGGGCATTCTTGCTTCTGACACATGGTGAGTATAGAGGATGCCCATGCGGATAAAAATAGCCTGTGTGCCTCAGAGAGGGTGACCAATGCCTCAAAATCTATGATATGTCTCAAAAAATGTTCAACTGGATAATCATGTGCAGAATAATCTCCGAAGGCCCAGGTGTGGTACATACATAAGAAAGAGGGGGTCCATGTGGGAAAGGTGTGCGAAACCATGGGTGTGACAACCCTTACAAAGCGCTATCACCTTTTACATAGAAAAAGAATAAGTGAATAGTCAAGGCCTTGTAAATCATGTATCCTAGTAGATCCACCTCAAAATGCTTGCATACCTACCTAGGACATAAATGCCCAACATCAGAGGGAGTTGCCACTTCCAAAGGGATAGTTGGTCGAAGCAATAAAACCAAGCACCCTGAGAATAGGGACTAAAACGACATGCCATGACTGTCGACCTGAGGGGATCTGGGTAACCTCTAACCAACACTTATACATCAAAATCATCCCATCATGCCCACATAAAAATAAATAATCACACTTCGGGCACATTAGAGTGGTCACATCTTGTGAAAAAATGTAGGGTACACTGCTGAGAATTTAGAGTGTAACAAAACGTAAATTACATTTCAATTTGGTAAAACCCAGACACAAGTGACAAAACAAAGATGCATTGTAACTAAAATTCAAACTTAAAATTACTTACTTGTCATTAAAGTATTCCTTTCTTGGATAGTAGTGTCAAAGCCAAATAGTCGTGTTCATATACAACATGATCCCTCTATTAATGATTATGTGGTCATTTGCAAGGGGGACCATACTTGAAAGACATTTATGGAACCCTTCCATAACCTCACCATTGATATCAAAACTAAATGGATAAGAAAAGGCGGGGTTGAGGATAAGTGTTGTTGCATGAAGGGACAATGTAGCGTCCCATTCCATTGGTGATCAATCCTCTCCTAGATCATCATTTGTTTGTCAAATCCATCATCCTCTCCATATCTTTCCTAAGATTTGATAGCGTCCTTGGTGAAATGAACAAAGTTTAGTCACTGTCCAACATAAGAAGGACAATAAACAAAAATCCATATAGGACAGAATATATATAAATAATGAATAAGATAGATTGAATGATATTACTTACAATGACCTCCATGAGGATACAAACACATTGGCTAGTCACGTTGGTTGAATGGTCATGTACTTTAGCTAGGTCATGTCCCTTAGTTAGGATGTAGCACTTCATATATTATTATTATTATGATTATTTTATTTATTTATTTATTTGATATATATATATATATATATATATATATATATATATATATTGTTCATTGCATTGCCTTCCCCTTAGAAATGCTTTGTTCGCAAAGAATATCTCTTGTTCTAGCTTGAAATGCTTTCTCATGATTATCTGTTCTTTGAAGCTGTGATGGTTGATGATACAAGACTATATGATCTTCCTAAGAGTTGAGTAGAATTGTCGAATGGTGAAAAGATCTAACCACCCTAATTTGATCCTTTGTGGAACATTGTGCTTATAGGATTTCCAAGATGAACGTTTATTATGAGACTTAACTATATTAGCATCGATATTTTTCAGAATATAGGTCAATTGTTTTTGTTCAGAGTGATGTTGATATACTGATTGGTTAAGGTATTGGCTCTTGTGATTAGGATGTCGATAAGGCGTCTTTGTAACTTGATCTTTCCTTCTCATACTTGTCGACTTGTAGTGTTTTCTTGATTAACTTTTGGTATTATGTTCTCTTCATATACATGAGTCACTTCGTTGATGATTGAATTTCTATTAGTAAGTACACTTGGATTTTCCATTGTTTGTACATTGATATCTGAAGATATCCTTACTCTGATTGGATTTCAATCTTCTTGAGTTGTGATGTTGATTGGATCTATATTGGTTCCTTTCTCCACAACTTGGATTTTTACACTCGAAGACTTCTATAGTTCTATAGGTTTAGTCAATGTTTCTTTATTAATCGATGTTTCTTTCTTGTTAAGTTGTTCTAACTTGTTTTGTAGCAACTTCTTATCATTCTTTAGCTTCTTAATTTCTGCAAGTAATCTTGATTATGATCCCTCATGCGTGAAAGTTCTTCATTATTTGCTTACTTGTTGCATTTATTTTAAGGTTTTGATTCTTTGGTTTCTCATCTCTTAACCTTTTGATTTGTTCAAGCAAACTCTGATTAAGGTTCCTTTAGGGGGAATTTTCTTCATCTTTTTCTAATGAACTCTTATTGAGTTGCTCCTTGAGATATCGATTCTCCTGTACTAGCTTTTGATTGCATTGCTTCATATCTTTTGACTTATTGATTTTTGCAAGTAGTTTTTGACTATGATCTCTTAGGCGAGAAATTTCTTCATCTTTTTCTAATAATTCATCGCCAAGTATATTCTCAGGATATTTGTATTTTTCTTATTGTTTTGCTAGTTCGTCCTCTAATTTTTTAATTTGCGATTGCATTTGCATGTCACTTTGATAATCCGTTAGAATAAAAACTCTTTGACAATATGGGCAAATGCCATTTTGATTTTTTAAGGACCCTAGACAATTGCACTCCTTTGCACGAAAGAGACATTTCACCAAAAAGTTAGAATTATTCATGGTATTCATTGTGCACGGCTTTGATTATTCCTTGATTTATTTCTTCGTTAACAATTGAATGCACTGAGTGCAAAAGACCCACAATAATAAGCTTATGATGGTCTTTTGGAAGTTTTTGATCCCCTTTAACAATTTTTGAGTTACGATTAAATAACCCCTTTAATACTTTTTTTAATTGTAACCTAAGGAACCCTTTTAATTAATTATACTCTTCAAGTTTAGTGGGTGCACAATAAAAGATCCCACTAAAATTACCATACGAATCTTGAAAAATATCTAGGCCTTAACTTTATAAAAACTGCCTTGCATCACTAGTCATGTTTTCTCCTTGACTTTATATCCAATTGTTATAACCTTGTAACCTTCTGTCAAATGTGTATTAAAAATAATGTAGTGATTATTTAAAAAATTAAATATCAAATAGTGGCTATAGCAATGGTGGCTTGGAAATAATTTTGGTGCCCTTTAATGGAATTAATGTAATTATCCACCAAATGCGTCGGGATCTTAATAATAATAATAATTATTGTGGTCCTAGTTGTTATTGTCATGATAATAATCATAGAAATGAAATAAACAAAGTTCATTTACTGTAGAAATATCCAACATAAGAAGCACAATAAATAGAAATCCATATAGGACATAATATATATAAATAATGAATAAGACAGATTAACTAATATGAATTACAATGACCTCCGTGATGATATATATATACACACATTTACTACTCACGTTGGTTGAGTGGTCATTTCCTTTAGTTAGGTCATGTCCCTTAGGATGTAATACTTCATTTATTATTATTATTTTATTGATTTATTTATTTGATGTTATATATATATATATATATATATATTCATTACATTTGGCCAATCCATGGCCTCATACAAGTAGCCCACTATGGACTTCTCCCTATCAAGCAAGCAAAGAACCTTCACCAAATGTTCGTTGATCTCACACACTTCCTCTACTTCTTCCCCAAAACCATTTTGGTTCGTGAGTCTAGCGATGGCTCTCCCATTCTATTTTGTGCTATATGCACAATCATGCCATTCATCAGAGGGGAACATCCTTTTTAGTGCTAATTCACAATGATGAAGAGACTAAAGGGAAATGAAACTGATAGCAAAACATGTAATGTCAAGGTGCAACAACTGCCTATTCCCTATGAATTGCCTCATGAGACTAAAGACAAGTACATGGCTATATATGTATTTGGTGACGCTCTTGCCCTGATCCATGACCACCTTGACAAATGTGAGTTTGTCCCTATCCTCAAAGCATAAGATCTATGCAATGGGTAACACGTGGAGTCTAGCACGATGTGGGGTGCCTCTCCCTTGGCAATTTGCTGACAACCACATAATTAACAACATTATCGTTGACTATTTGCATCACATGTTGCACACTTGCCTTCAACAAATTCATCCAACAATTCACATAACAAAGATGCATCTTTAACATGTGTTGATGCATCAATGGATTTCATAAACATTGTGCCCTTGGGACAATTTACCAGGAAATTAAGAAAGGCCCTACCCTTTATCCATCCAATCATCAGACATCATTGTGCATCTAGTGGCCTCTCATAACTTTCTTAGCTCCTCCAATTGAGCCCCTATATTGGCCTTTTCCTTTTGATGGAGCGGCCATTGCAACTCCTCGTAGGTAGGGCTTTATACCCTAGGCCAACAATAGTGCAACATCAAACATACCTTGATAGAATGGATTGGTCCTGGCAACGGTCAAAGGTATGTTGCTCCAAAAAAATACCTCACCACAACCCTACATGCTTCTTCCTTATTCTTTTTTTAACCACTAATGTAATGGAAGGTTGTGACCCCTATTCGGTTCTTGGAAAAAAAAGGCAAGGTCCACAACAAAGCTGACCCTGTGGAGTCCCTCTCACTATCTCCAGTCCCTAATACATTTGTGGTTATGGAGAATCTATCCATTTATATGGCAACAATTTCAAGTGTTTGAGCTGCTAACTCACCCTTCTTTCTATCCAACTCATGAAGAGCCTCGTAGGTAGCTTGGATGATTTATAGGGATGCTCCTCACACGACGCAACATCATGCCCTCAGATTCTTTCCAAATGGTATTTCAAGTTGTAAACCTCTTCATTCATTTTCATTCCAATAGCTTACAACTCAATTTCATTATGCTTGTCCCATCCTCAAGTTCACGATACTACCAAAATGAGTCCAAAGGCTTCGACATATTGGCAAGGAAATGGTCAATTTCGAACTTCAAAGCTAGGGAAAAAACATGAACATAAAACACCATTGGTAAAAAAAGACCTATAAACTTCTAGAATCATTCTATACTCCATGAAAAGACGATAACAAGAGGCAAGTAGTATGCACTTTGCAAACCCTTGCATAAATTTGGAAAAAATTGAAGTGTTATGTTGGTTAACACATACATGGGAAATGAAAACCGTGGGCGACAATCCCTTCCTTACTCTAAGAAAAAACATTTGATGGTGGTTGTTACAACAAAATCTAGCACCCCTGTATGATGTAAAGTTCTAAGCATCAAGGGGTTAGTTTTGTGCACTCAGGAAGGCTACCCACTGTCACCACAGTGGCTCTTCCTCACACTTTTGGTTGTCTCTACTCCAACTCAAAGGGGGATTTTGTAAAGATAGGATTGCTAAGGCTATACAATGGAGGCTCAAGCTGATTTTGTGAAAAGTAAGCCTAAGCAAAATGTATGGTAGTGGTATAATGAAAAATGAGTGGTGTGAGAAAGGAGTATGAAGGTAGAAACCCTAAGACCAAGTGCCAATCCATATGTGGGATAAATGGAGTCAAAGTGGTATGAATCCAAGAGGGTGAGTGCTTGAATATGTTAGGTTAATAGGGGCTGCTATGCATGCCACAAATCAACCTTAATTTGCTGAAACTTATGCAGAAAATTGACCTTGAGGCTTGGAGAGCTAAGATTACTACTCTAAAACAATGTTATGAAGGTGATGTTATATTATTCCAAGCAGCAACCTAGTTTGTTAGATGCAAGTTTAATATAACAATGACGAATATAAGAGGGATCAAGTTCTCACTTTACATCATCCAAAATGACACATGGTTCATTAGAAGGCCTTCATAAAAATGTTACAAGGATCTTCTACAATAAATAAACAACATATGAGAAAGATTGCACACATAAAAGGCCTCACAATAGATAGATGCAATACTTCCATAACACTTGCCAAAATGATGTGCAATGTAGCCCAAGGGAAGAGCTCCTCAATCCCCAAAATGCCCACCCATTACAATGGAGAGAGAGCTCCTCTTTATAGAGTGAGTCTTTTCTCTCATACAATAAAATATTATTATTTGCTAACTAACTCCATGGAAATTCAAACAAATATTATAATCTATTATAATCATGGAGTAGTGCTCCAATTATTTCCATGATTTCTTCTTTAAATAAGGAGTAATCAGCCTCCATGGTGGACCTCCATCAATAATGCATGAGTGAGAGTGTGAAAAAGGTTTCCATAAGTGGACATGAGTGAGTCAAACAATAAATCTGCCCATGTTGATGGTATTGATTCCTTAGAGAGAATAGTCAAATGTACCAGATCCAAGGAAATGAGCTTGAATATGTCTCCATGATAAAACAAGTCAACATATATGCATAAGATGACCCTTGCACCATGGCAATAAAACACCACATAAAAATATGGCCCACGTGCATCCCAAGGGATATGATGCTAGCATCACAAGAGCTCACGAGTATGGGTAAATGATGGCAAACCCACTCGAAGAAATAGTCAAACAGTGTGTAGTCATGGAAAACCGACTCTACATAACACAAGGTGGCTCCATAAAAGAATGATATTAAGTCCAAGTCGTACGTCACCCCCTTTCTATGCTGAATGAGAACCCACAACTCCATTAAATAATGTGCTATATGTATGGTCATATCCACATAACAAATATTGGCCTCTACATATTAAATGTGGACCCACGACAATTCTAAGATAATAGAAGGCAGATGCATATACATTATACTTGGCTCAAACGATGGCTCCATGAATATGTGCAATGGATCGGCGATGACGGCTCCACGTACTACAACACCCCATCATGTATGTGAAGAAGAGGGCCCACAACTTCATCACGGCTCTAACATAGTATAAGGCGGCTCCATATATATGATATATAAGTGCCATACGATATGTATGATCATGAGGACCCATGGCGGCTTACTCCATCCATGAGCCTTGGGACAACTCCTTCATATGAACCATAGACTAGCATACATCACCTCCATATGATATGTCAAATAGGCGATTGGTCCATGTTACTCAAACCACGACTTCACAGTGTAAGGTGACATAGGATTTGGGGACCCACAACTTCACTTCAAAGGTAACAAAAAGAAATAATAGGAGGCGGCCCCATCCAATGCATTAAAATAATCATATGTGCCATTGACCTCATGTCATGGCCCTTTTCCATTGTATTCATGGGCAAGGTAAAGTGGACAACTACCTTAGGTGACATGAATGAAGGGGATGATCACCTAGCATAAAATAATCTTTTAATTTGCCTCAATATATGTGCCTTTGCCATCGTATAAAGTAAAGGGTTACTACACGACATAGAAGGGGATGGTTCCATTAAAAT
Organism: Picea glauca; assembly: GCA_000966675.3. Classification (NCBI taxonomy): domain Eukaryota; kingdom Viridiplantae; phylum Streptophyta; class Pinopsida; order Pinales; family Pinaceae; genus Picea; species Picea glauca. Next base: position 437,641 of record JZKD02S1672964.1, on the reverse strand, counting down.
AAGACATTATAAATGCCTCTACATATGTTATTAACATAGCCTTGCTTCAATGAAGATGTGATCTAAGGTGTAGAAGGGGTGGCACCATAATAATAATATACTTGCCTTCACATATGTGCCAACAAGGAGTATACCACATAAAAGTTTTGTACCATGAAAATAGAAGTGGTATCTTCTAGTAAACCCCACCATAAGCCAAAATCATATGTGTGAGTGTTAGGATGAACAGCATAATCATGAATCAGCCACCAATGATATGCCATAGCATAATCATGAATCAGCCACCAATGATATATCAAGGCATCAAGTGAAACCATAAACTCCTAACTCTAAAGCTCCATCAACCAAAGATATGCAACCATGAAGAAGGAACCAAATAGCAAGCACAATCACCATCCAACCAAGGAGAAGTGAGACTCCCCAAACCAAAGATCTTCATCAAATGATATGATGCCATGAAGAGAGAGGGCTCCAAAAAGATGAATCCCCCCAAGTCGGCCCATAGCTCCAAGCAACCAGTAGCAAATTTCAATCAATGTGATAAAAATGACAAAGTGGAACCTCTTACAATATGAGATGTAATAGCGGTGAAAACAATTCTTTGTCTCTCTCCAAATCAATGCTTGGCTCTCTTTGGCTCCTTAGCTTTCAATCCCAACAGTTGAAAAAGAAACCCAAAAATCTGGTTTTCCACCTTTATTGGCACTTTTCCATGCAATAGCAATTAATGCCCACCGACTCGTGATTTTTTGTATTAAGCACGATTTTTAGATTTTTGGAATTAGTTGCATTTATTACCTGGTGATTAATCACTTTGATGTTGTGATCAATTGCTTTTGATTCGCCAATTTTTTCATTTACGGTCCTAATGCACAAATTTCAAGAAGAAAACACATGGTTTGAGCATCCATGAGAAGAAGAGGTCAATGAAGACTTTAGGACACTGCACAAACCCATAAATGAGGATAAAGAGTCATCCTGGAGGAACGCCTTGCTTGTAAAGATGCAGTGTGGACTTAAGGTACCCATTCACACCTCAAGACTAGGTCAACAAGCCATTTTATGAGGAAGTGCTCAACATTGGTTGAATGTGGATCCAGAACCCTCTTTTGTACCCAAGACAAGGTCTACATCACATCTAAAGAGGAGCTCTCACCTTGGATCCAAATCATGTTTTGGCACATTCAACAAAGCGAGAAAGCCATTCTAAGAGGACCACTCATCTAGGAGAGGATTACAAGAAGCATTTTAAAGATATTTATGAGAGGAAAAAGGGTTAAGGACTCTCTTATTGTATCTTTTTTCTTAACCAAGTCACATTAGGGTTTGATAGAGATCTATAAAAGGATAAGTTTTTTAATTTGTAGAGGTGGATTGATGTGGAGGAGAAAACCCCTGTAGGCCAAATACAATGTTTTTTGCAGGCAAGGGAGAAAGGGATCATGATAGATTTATGCTTCCATTATCTTGTTCTTTTCTCTAGGTTGAATTGATGTGCAAGGTTGCCATTGTAAATCTGCTCGTGTGCCCTTCTCATCCAGAGATATTTCACCCATTTTAGGGGATGTTTTTGACTAAGGGAGGAGGTTTCACTGTGATCTATTGATCCTCCCATGCCTTTGATGTAATCAGATTTGATGATTGAAAAATTGCTGGCTGTTCATTCATCTTTGAAAGCTGTCTTGCTGTTCTCTTTTGCATTGATGGTTGCATGGTGTGACTTGTTGATGTTTATTGGAGGTGAAGTTGTATCTTTATGAGCATTTCATTCAGTTTGCACATTGATTTGGTTGACCTAATTGGTAGAGTTTATTGCTAATAGACTTGCTGATTTTCTTGATTCCATTCAAAGGATATTTGTCATATTGCTGTCCTGACTCCATAGCCCAAAGGATAAGGTACTTGTCCTCTCGAGTTCCACTTTCTTATATTGCAAAAACCCTAAAAACAGTTCACTTCACTAATCTGATTTTCAGATCTGCATTCAAGGAGAGATTAATGATTTTATCTGAAAGATTCCCCCCTTCTGCTAGAAAAGAACCAACCTAAAGTGAGAGGAATGGCTGCTGTGGTGACAGTGGACAGCGTTCCTAGATGCTCTCAAGGTTGCTCTGTTGATGTCAGGGACTTGACATTTGAAGGTGCAGTTTTGGGAGGTAACAAGATGCATCGCAGAATGTAGAAGAACTTCAAAAAGAGGCTAGGTGCTATGGCCCTAAGGAGTCTGAAGTCCACTTGAACCAGCTGCCACAAACCATAAGAGAGTCTTTTTTGCAACCACCACTTAGTCCGCACACACATTTTGATGTTTGTTTTTCTGATAGTGTTGAAGCCTGCTCATCATTTGGAAATCTTCAAGCAAAGTTTTGCCTGAGTTAGTGATATTCATGAGTGGTATCATCAATCAGGCTGTTAACATGGTTTTATTCATACATGTACTGCCTTCAACTGGGAATGTCCTAATATTGATTCTCTTGGTTACTTTCTGCTTTTGTTGTAACGAACAGTAGTAAGGTATATTTCAGAACATTGCACAATTCAAATTAGCTGTTCTATCTGCTTGAAGCAAGTTGTTTCAATAATTTATGGTTTAACTTCTTACTTCTCCAGGGAAGTGATCTGAAGGTTTTGATTAATTTATTTAAAAAACTTTATCCGGTCAGTACTACATAATTTGTTTCATTGTTTACATAGATTATCTGGGGTTAGCTCGAATGGTTGAGTGCTGTGAATTACGAATAAGAGGTCCTGGGATCAAGTCCCCAGGCTGGATATCTATGATATGTTAATACTGGGTCAGGTGTAGTATATACTATAGTCTATGCTGACTGTTTATCCTGGTTATCTGCTGTTGATGGCGGTGAAGTCTCTGGGGTTTCCTGTGCATGATTACATGGGAAAAAAAAGATGGTCTAGGGTTCCCTTGAATTCTTTCAAAGGAAGTCATTTCCCTTGGCAATGGAGATTATGCAAGATGCTTCTATTCCCTTTATGGCATTTACTAATTTCAGCATACCTTTTTCCCTGTTTGGATTTTCTTGGGGATTCTTCATATTGGTTCTTTGGAAGTTCTCTACTAACCTCTTTTGATTACCATTAAGTATGATCTTAACTGTTCTACTGGCATATGGAATTTCAGGACAAGTGTTCAATCATGAAGATCATGTGGCTGAGAGAGAAACACATCTGATTTCAAACATCTTATTCCTTGGCATTTTTCTCCATTTACTGAGGAAAGAGTTCATCGCGGGAGAATATGTAAAATGAAGACTGAGCTTTGAGTGGATGTAGCATTTTAAGTTTTAGTTGTTTCTCAAGCGATTAAAGAATGGTATTCGATAAAATATAATTTGTTTCTGGCAAATAGTCTTCAAGGTCTTTGCTTAATTGAATCCATTCCATCTTTTCCATCATATTAGTTATTTGCAATCTGTAAAATGAGGAAAAGGCAGTTAGAGAGTTATGACCATTGGATGTTGAGAACTTTGAACCCGACATTTTAAATAAATGGAGACATGGATGTAGACTGTTCATAATCTGGAGATGCGGCCATTCTAGTCTTTGCTCATGCCATTCTAGTTTTATGTTGGATAACAATATATGGTTAAATATTGTGGAAAGTGGCACCTTGGCTGTTTTTGGGTGGAAATTTACCAATTTGAGGTTGGTGATTAAACGACCCTTTAAGATACTCAGCTCATCAGTTTCGTTGGGTCGTGATTTAGTGGTTGATATGGAGCATCGTCACGTTAATGACTTAGATTAAAATCTCAATGGGCATACAGCCCTAGATTGCAAGTTGATAGATTTCGATGTAATTCATGTGCAGCGCTAAACTTGGTGGCTTCATAGCACGGAATTCATATACAGCGTTAATTCAAAAAACAGAGGCTAGACTCAGCGGCTCTATAACTCAATTTAGGCTAGATTTTAACTTATGTGCATTTTGGAAATGAATTATGTTGAGTACAAATCATACCAGTTTACCCTCGTAAAAAGTCATTTTGGTAAATTCTTGGATAAGGTGTTCATCATTGGGTTTCAACCAATAATGCCAAACTTTCTTATTCTTTCAAGTCGCGGTGGTCTTCTTAAAAGGTCAGCATTACATGAGCTTATTTCTGGTTTTCTTGTTTGCTTGGAGCTAGTTGATTGTAATTGTGCGTTTTGTTGATAGTACACAATATATCTGCTCACCAATATAGCTGCCAGAACTCGTATAAAATTGGTTTAAACATAACTTGTACTGATTCGCTCACTTATCTTTAAAGAATTAGCATTTACACAATTTTGCCTACAAGTGATGTCAGTTGTCAGTTTTCTAATAGCTTTGAGGATTATCTGATGATATTCAGATCTAAGTCTATTTAGATTGCGTTCTTTCTTGTTTTTAGAATAATTAAAAACATTATTTAGAAATAAAAATAAGAATATCTAAGCAGGACTGAAATATAGTGTTCATTAAGGTCTTCCTTCTTTTTATTTTTAGAATAATAAAAAACTTCATTTAGAAATACAAATAAAAATATCTAAGTAGGACTGAAATATAGTGTTCATTAAGGTAGATGATAGAGTGTATTATTCATGTCCATTGGAATATGTTGTTAACTAAGATCATGAAGTAGCATGAGCATTAATTACGTTTTATTAAAATAATGACAAATTCATAATATTTATATTTATTTTAAATGACATTTGATTTCTTAATCCGAGTGTATTATTCATGTCCATTGGAATATGTTGTTAACTAAGATCATGAAGTAGCATGAGCATTAATTATGTTTTATTAAAATAATGACAAATTCATAATATTATATTTATTTTAAATGACATTTGATTTCTTAAGCCTTATAAGATGATATCAATTTCCAAGTTCATTTTTCAATAAGTGTATAATTTTATTTATGATTCAATAACTTAAATAGCAAGTGCATTAGTTAAGTTATTAGAATAATGACAAATTCATTGTGCCCTCTCATTCATAATGTCTAGTTTAAATGATATTTGATTTCTTAATCCTTTCTTATTAGATAATATGAAGATCTAAGTTCAATTTTCAAAAAGGGTCTAATTCTATTTAATTGGTTATATATATATATTAGATAATATGAAGATCTAAGTTCAATTTTCAAAAAAAGTCTAATTCTTTTTAATTGGTTATATTTATTTTTTAATTCTTTTTAATTGATTATATATATATATATATATATATATANTTTTTTTTTTTTAATTTTTAATTGGTTATATTTTTATTTATTTATTTATTTTAATTTTAAATAGGGGACTTTTTTTCTTAGAACTAATTTATTTAACTATCAATAATCAAATTGTTGATATTTGATATGCGGGGTCATATTTTTCCTTAGGTTTTTTTTTTTTTTAAGTTTTCGAGCAATGATATATTTTTTTTTTAAGTTTTCAAGCTGTGATTGTTAATAAAAGCCTTTTAATACAAGTTCAACTCTCAAAACCAAGTTTACGAAATGTTAAAGTTTTCAAGCCGTGATTGTTAATAAAAGCCTTTTAATACAAGTTCAACTCCCAAAACCAAGTTTACGAAATGTCAAAGTTTCATTCTTACATGTCATTCAACCAACTTGCATGAAATATATTGGTTAATTAGTGTTTTCCATTTTTGCCAAGTTTACGAAATGTCCAAGTTCCATTTTTACAGGTCATTCAACCAACTTACATGAAATATATTATATTTAATTTGGTTATTTAGTGTTTTCCATTTTTGAAGAATTTTATTAGATTCTTAGATTCTTGTAATTCTCTTATCTATGATGTGAGTATTGTTTTCTTTCCACCACCCACTCATTACATGAGCCATTTGGATTTTTTTCGCAAAATTTTGAAAAAATGATTAGGCACTTTCATCTTCCAAATAAAAATGATTAGGCACTTTCATCTTTCAAATATTTCTGTTTTTTTTTCTATTTATTTGACTTTCATCAAAATCCTAAATTTTCAAACTGAAAAATAAATTAAAAAATTAAATTTGTTAAAATCTATTTTTAAAGTGTTTTTTTAAAACTCATGTTTAGCATTATAAAAAACATATTTTCATGGTGCCATGGTGTCATTTCATAGTAACTAGAGGATTTATTTTATCAAATTTATTCAAAGTTTACATTTAATATTTATCATTTTTTTCAAGGGAAACTCTGTAAGGAAACTTAAGTGATGCTTCCCCACATTTGTGGATGACATCCCTAGTAAACTTGGTGTAAACTAATGTGCCTTTTCTAGGGGGATTCAAATTGGGCATCGACATAATTTGAGAATTGTTTTTTTGTAATTTTTCATTGAGTTGACAAAAGATGTCAAAACCATTTTCTTGTTAATTGTTTTAAAGGTTTTATGTTTTCCAAGGAAAACCTCAACCTAAAATACTTGGATGGAGGGTGGCTCAACTACCAACGACAATACGTGTTAGTAACTTAGACTCAATCAAATTTGATTATGTAATCTATGATCTATCTATTGGCAACATGTCTTGAGTGGATGATTTAACCATTTGAGCCAACCCTTTAAACTAGCATAAATGATTACAAAAAATATTTATAAATAATTAAAAAAATAATAATCAAAACTTTTATAATTCAAATTTAACATTTTGAATTATTAAAAAAGACTAAATATTATTAAATCAAAAGTGTAAGGAGGAGAAGAGTGACCACATTTTCAAAACATGGGGATAAAATTTAGATGATGGGAAAATTCCCTTTTTAAGGTATGAAAGCCCCTTCATTATATTTTTTTATAATTGTAATTTTTAAAAAATTGTGAAAGTGTTGGCGACGAAAGTCACCCCTGGATTGCAGCAGGAGCAGAGCTCGACGCCCATCAGATTATGTCACAATTTGTTTAATGGGGTGATCAAATGGAGGTTAACTCAAAACGGTGTGGTTCTAACTCCGAAACTAGGTCAGGCATGCATGGGAAAGTGAGGTCTTAGATAACTTCAGATAGTGAGTTGTAGTAAGGGTGAGTAGGGGGAAGACTTGTATAAGAGAACTGCAAAGGTCTGTTGTAAACATCAGGTCTCTAACAGACTGTAGGAGAAGGCGTCTAAACACAAGATCTTCTTACATTCAAACACAAAAAACCTGAGAATACAATAATGCAACAATGAACCCTTTATCATAGCATAATTGCAACAATTCGCACGAATCAGTCGTTCACGGACTCTCTCAGTATAAGATGAAAATCTAGATGGAGTAAGAAAGACTGTCTGTCATAAAATAAGAAATCTCACATACAGATGCATAACCAGAGAACTAGAGTGTTGCTAAAACTTTACAATCGGGAGCTTCGCTCTACCATCGATAGCTTGAAAAATCTCAGAACTAAGTATATATACTCTTAAACATTTGCCCAACAGAGGCCTACTGGACTTTCGGGACGAGGAGTCTCTTCAATCAAATCTGGCCTACACTCCTCTGTCATACGCCACCTTAATTCTGCATGGCTCGCGCCAGGGGGTAGCTGAGCCCTTAAATGTTGAATTAGTGTGCGCAGACTTCCCTGACGAGTCGAGGACTCGGCGTGGCTTCCATGAAAAGAACCAGTACAGAAGACCATCTCGGGTAGGCTTTCGGCCGAGACACCCATACTTGCAATTATTGAGTGAGGGGAGGTTTCAACCACCCTCTTTCTTCTTCATTCATTCCCAGCAGGTATCATGATCTAGATTACGTCGAATCGGCATCTGGAGAACACAATGCCCCCTTCTGAAACTCAACTCGGCGCTTTTGGCCTCCCCTTTGTACAGTCCTTTTTACTTTCTCAAGTCACCACGGGCCGTGACCCTACGTCTATCTTCCAGAGTGCTTTCGACATTTCGGGGTTCGTGGATATGAAGGAGCAAGTCTTCTTGCTTTGAAATTGCGATGGGCGAAATGCTGGGAGGACCTAATCGCACACCATGTGCTCATCCAGGATGAACGACTAAGATCACTCTCGGCGCTTTGGGGCCCGTCTCGTCGAATGATAAACATTAGTGCCCCTCTTTTAGGCCCGCTTGATGTGACCTGGTGCTAGAACCGTGGGCTTGGCTCCAAAGGTGCTTTCGGCGTTTCGTCGATCGACGATTTCGGCTGTAAAGAATGGGAGGCTCCTTGTCTCCCGAAACATCGATCCGCGATACGTTGACTGACTGCCACCTGTCTCAATTGGATCGGACGACCTAGATTTGCCTTGAACTATTGGCGCTATCCTTCGTGCTAAATCCCGGGCAACTTGGCAGCCCCGAAATCCCGATGCACGTCGATCAGTTTTGTAGGTGGATCTCGACTGCTGACATCAAAACTTCGCCCGCTCGCTTGACTTGTGATCAGAAAATAGATTCTCCCGCGTTGCGCTGGGGCGCTTCCTGTGTAACTTGCAGACCTGGATGCTCTCGAGCCCAAGACAAGAATTGTTGCTAACATTAGGCTCCATGGGGGATAGAGTCGTCCCTGTGATGCTCTAAGAACTCATTCCGCAGCTTCAGTGCCCTGTTGTTGGGCTATGGAGTCAGGCTCAAAACATCCCGCTGCTGAAAATACAGGTTGAAAAATAAAAGTAACAAAATAAAGATACATGCTCAAAGGAGCTTATTTATATACAATCCTAAACTAATAAAACATTTTACATGGGGCTAGGTGAAAGCAGAGTTCCACCATAGCCAATTAAGTAACTTCCTGAAGGGAAGCTCTTTCTTTCTGTCGATGATCACCAACAGATGGTGTAACCTTGACAACAGAACGACTACACTCTTCAACTTCTCCTCACTGGCTAAAGTTGATATGGAATAGGGGGGCTCCAAGACATAAAGGACATGCCACTCCATGTACTCGCTGACAGGATCATAGAATGAGTGGCAAACCCTGTGAAAAGGGTAGCAGTAGGCCTGCTTTGGTCCACAGTTACTCCTACAGGGCCGAACTTCATGAGTCTGCATAGGTGAATGGGCGGGCTCCGGGCAGGAAGTCACCTGTTCCACTGGTTCTTTCTGCTCCTCTTCTTGGCTCTCCCCCAGGTCTGATTCATATTCATCATAAATAGGGACCATGGGGTGKTTMTKCTTGYTGACTGGCTCTTCAGTATCTTTATAGTGATCAAATGTAGGATAAGCTTGCTGCTCATCATCACTATAATATACATCAAAAAGGGGGTGTCCTTCATTGATATGATCCTCCTCCAGAACAGTGATGCCGTAAAAATTTTATGTTTTAGGGATAGTGGGACATGCTGGTTCTGGCTGCTCATACATAATATTTTTCTCTTTAATCCCAGGTAAAAATATATCGTGAGAAACCCCTTGAAGGAAAAGAGAAAAATCCTCCTCCACAACCATCTCTTCTTTAAAAACGGGGAGGTCTTCGTCGTCATAAGCAGGGCAGCTAGGAACATCTGCTTCAACCTGATACCCAGGTGAGCCATCTACTAGAGACCACATTTGCTCCATAAACTTGCAATTTCTACAAGAGGCATGTTGATCGTTATGAACATCTAAAAGAATAGAGGCATCTGATATGATGCCAGATGCTTCCGTTCTAGGGATAACACAATTAATATCATTCAACACCTTTATATTTTCCTAGCAAATGCTTTCCTCCACAGTAAAAGCTTCATCATGGACCTGCTCTTTATTGCCAGCAGAGGCTTCATGAAACGAAGAAAACTCCTCACAACAGTTTTCATATAAACAATCAGCTGGAAAATAATCTTTACAAAATGAATTGAAAGCTGTATGAAAACCTGTTAAAGAGAGGATGCTTGCAGCGGGAAGAGACCGACACCATTCAAGAGAAGCTCCCTTCAATGAATACCTAAAGTGCTTAATCTGGACATCTTCATTCATGATATTAAGTCGATGAATAACCTCATGAAAGTCCAGTAAATGCTCAGGTGGTACCTCCCAACTCTTTGCGTGAAATTCAGGGAGTAAATTTTCCCATATGTCTCTATCAGGAAGTGCATTAAGACAACCAACTATCTGAGAAAAGTCACAGAAAGCAAACCTTTGAGCTAATATTTTCTCCATATCGAACCAGTGGAGTCGCTAGTTGATCCTTGAATCATGGAGTCACCAGGTGAAAGATTTACAGCTTTGAAAGTGCCTGGTCCTTGTTCACCATCAAAGGGCAGATCTTAACGTTGTTGTTACCCCAGGAAGCTTCTCAGGCTGAGAAAGCAGCTGCTGAAACCTTCTCGAGAAAGCTCCTTAGGGTCAGCTTTCAGGTGTGCTAACAGTAACCACAGCTGAAACAATGATGTGGAAACCATGGAGTCGCCAGGTGCACAGTAGCAATCTTGATAATTCTGATATTTGATGCACCTTCAGAATTAGTTAATCGTTGTCGTTCAATCCCGGGGAAAATTTTCAACTTCGTCCCCGACAACGACGCCAGAAATGTTGGCGACGGAAGTCACCCCTGGATTGCAGCAGGAGCAGAGCTCGACACCCATCAGATTATGTCATGATTTGTTTAATGGGGTGATCAAATGGAGGCTAACTCAAAACGATGTGGTTCTAACTCCGAAACTAGGTCAGGCATGCATGGGCAAGTGAGGTCTTAGATAACTTTAGACAGTGAGTTGTAGTAAGGGTGAGTAGGGGGAAGACTTGTATAAGAGGACTGCAAAGGTCTGTCGTAAACATAAGGTCTTTAATAGACTGTAGGAGAAGGCGTCTAAACGCAAGATCTTCTTACATTCAAACACAAAAAACCGGAGAATACAATAATGCAACAATGAACCCTTTATCATAGCATAATTGCAACAATTCGCACGAATCAGTTGTTCACAAACTCTCTCAGTATAAGATGAAAATCTAGATGGAGTAAGAAAGATTGTCTGTCATAAAATAAGAAATCTCACATACAGATGCATAACCAGAGAACTAGAGTGTTGCTAAAACTTTACAATCGAGAGCTTCGCTCTACCATCGATAGCTTGAAAAATCTCAGAACTAAGTATATATACTCTTAAACATTTGCCCAACAGAGGCCTACTGGACTTTCGGGATGAGGAGTCTCTTCAATCAAATCTGGCCTACACTCCTCTGTCATACGCCACCTTAATTCTGCATGGCTCGTGCCAGGGGGTAGCTGAGCCCTTAAATGCTGAATTAGCGTGTGCAGGCTTCCCTGGCGAGTTGAGGACTCGGCGTGGCTTCCATGAAAAGAACCAGTACATAAGACCATCTCGGGCAGGCTTTCGGCCGAGACACCCATACTTTGCAATTAATGAGTGAGGGGAGGTTTCAACCACCCTCTTTCTTCTTCATTCATTCCCTGCAGGTATTGAGATCTAGATTACGTCGAACCGACATCTGGAGAACACAATGCCCCCTTCTGAAACTCAACTCGGCGCTTTTGGCCTCCCCTTTGTACAGTCCTTTTTACTTTCTCAAGTCACCACGGGCCGTGACCCTACGTCTGTCTTCCAGAGTGCTTTTGGCGTTTCGGGGTTTGTGGATATGAAGGAGCAAGTCTTCTTTCTTTGAAATCGCGATGGGCGAAATGCCGGGAGGACCTAATCGCACACCACGTGTTCATCCAAGATGAACATCTAAGATCACTCTCGGCACTTTGGGGCCCGTCTCGACGAATGATAAACATTAGCGCCCCTCTTTTAGGCCCGCTTGATGTGACCTAGTGCTAGGACCGTGGGCTTGGCTCCAAAGGTGCTTTCGGCATTTCGTCGATCGACGATTTCGACTGTAAAGAATGGGAGGCTCCTTGTCTTCCGAAACACCGATCCGCGATACGCCGACTGACTGCCACCTGTCTCAATTGGATAGGACGACCTAGATTTGCCTTGAACTATTGGCACTATCCTTCGTGCTAAATCCCAGGCAACTTGGCAGCCCCGAAATCCCGATGCACGTCGATCAATTTTGTAGGTGGATCTCGGCTGCTGACATCAAAACTTCGCCCGCTCGCTTGACTTGTGATCGGAAAAGAGATTATTCCGCGTTGCGCTGGGGTGCTTCCCGTGTAACCTGCAGACCTGGATGCTCTCGAGCCCAAGACAAGAATTGTCGCTAACAGAAAGATATACAAAATATAAATGGAAAGGGAAATTCCCCATTTTTTTTTTTTTAAAGGTAAGAGATTTTTAAATATAATATTTTTAAGAGATAAATTGTTATTTGGTTTTAACATACTTAATGTAAGGAAGCACTTATAATTTAAGTTTTAAAATATCTTCTTTACAACATATTTGTTTTCAAATCATAATTTATATGTGTGTTTTAATCTTATAATTAGGTCAATGTTGGCTTGTTGAGTTCATGAAAGTGCGGTGTTAATATTGCCTCATTAGGGTTGAAGTCTTTCAAATGAAAAGCTTGTGTTTATGTCCGTGCTCGTGGTTTTCCAGTGCACACGATAGTGATTGTGGCCAAGAACAAGTCTTGACATCTTCGGTGAATTAGATACCAATACATCACCAAGGCAAACCAACAACACAACTGCAACTTGTTAAATTTTGAATACTAGACTAACTGTAGTAAATAACCAGGATCTCAAGAAGATTAACCAAGCACAAATTACAAAACATAATTATGGTTCTGCTCATTTTTCCATAGGCAATGCTCTTCTATTGCCACCCGACCATAGGCATCCTCAAGTGCCACCCCCGAGCAGAGCATAAAATATATCCTGGGAAACCCTTCTACACAAGGGAAGAAAACCCAACACCTTTTCTTATAGACAAGATTAATGCCAATACAATATAGCCATGAACTAGTTATATCTAGTAAGTAAACCAACAAGAAAGAATCCCAAATAACAAGTTCTTATCTTTTCTGCTCAGATATGTACTCTAGAACTCCCAAGGAAATAACTCTATTGTTGTCCAATGATGGCTCAGATCACTGCCTCAAGCTGTCATAAATTAGTCTCTTATATCTGTCACTTTGTTGCCTCAAGACCACTGTTATAGGTGTGCCCAATCTGCTGTTCAAGCACATAAATATATGTTGTCCAAACATTGTGTATAGGTGTGACCAAATACTATTCAAGCACATAGATATATGTTGCTACATGTGCGCCCAAATTTTCCTTAGACTTAGCCTCTTTGCTGCCTCAGAATGGGCTCCTTTGTTGCCTCAGAAAGTGCCCCTTTGTTGCCTCATAAAGTGTCCCTTTGTTGCCTCAAAAAGTGCCCCTTTGTTGCTATTGCTACAAAGATATATCAGACTGAAAATGTGTTGTCAAATGAGAACGACATCACCCTTTATTTATACTAATCTGCTAGTGAACTTTTCCAATGGGGTTGACCTGTCCATTCTGGAAAAAATATAATTTCCCATTATAATTTCCCTGTGGGCTGACTTCTCTTTTGGAGCAATATAATTTTACATTATTACTTTCTAGGGATTTGACTTCTCTATTGGGATCTTTCTTGACTTCTTTGGCATCTTCATCTATAAGAAAGGGTTATGCAAGAGGTGAATATCTCCTGCAACTACCAAAAACATCAACACTCCCTCTTAGCCAGGGAGGTATTGACCATGATGTTTTTCCTTTGTTCCTCATAGCTTCATAGGCTATGCCATGGTCCTCTGACCATGCCATGGTCATGCAGACCATGCTACTGGTAGCATCATCACGTCGCACATGGCTACATCCAATGTGGACCTTTTCTAGGGTCTCATCACCACTAGAATACACGAGGACCTACTCGCCCGTAGTGCATCGTCAAGGACCTACTCACCCATGATGTGTCCACTTGGTCAACTCCCAAGGGATGTGTCCTCATGGTCTACTCCCATGGGACGTTAGGTGTCACCCCATGACAACTTGTCACTACTTTGACAAGTGTCATGCTCAACTTAGTCTCAGAGGAGAGTTCTCCAAGTCGACCCCGCCCGATATGGGGAGAAGATCATGGGCGTCCCCATAGATCGACCCAACCCATCCACCTGTGGAGAAAACCTGTCTCAAGTCGACCCAACATAACACAACTGAGGAGAAGACCCATCTCAGGTCGACCCAACTCAGTTCATCGAGGAGAAGATAGGGAGAAGGCACAACACACTCACAGATCGACCTAGCCCACTGCCCCGGGGAGAAGATCTGGAGAGTGTCCTCATAGGTCAACCCAACCCACTACTTTGGGGAGAATACATGGAGAATGTCTCACGAAGCTGCAATCATCAATACCCCCTCTTAATGAGAGGGGCATTCCACTCCATGTTTATCACAGAAGTACTCGAACTTAGACTTGGCAAGAGGCTCGGTGAGAACATCTGCAATTTTCTCATTTGTAGGAAGGTACTCCACTAGTATTGTCTTCCTCTGCACCATATCTCGAATGTAATGAATCATGGTGGGATCCAATATCTGATCAGACAATCCTGTAAGGAGCTACCGAAGCCACATTGTTTCGCATACTGCCACACATATTACAATATACTCGACTTCTGTGGTACTCAGAGGCCACATAAATCTGTTTCTTGCTACACCAGGAAACCATGACAGATCCAAAAATGAAGCAATACCCTAAGGTGCTCTTCCTGTCAACCGCACTCCCTGCTCAATCTAAGTCAACATATCCTTGCAGTCTCATGGCAACACTGGAAGCATGTCTCAGGCCATATCCAATTGTGTCTTGCAAATATCTCAACACATGCTTCACAACCACCCAATGTGTTTGTCTCGGCTGACTCATGAACTGGCTAAGTGCACTCACTACATAGAAAATATCATGTATGGTGTTAATCAAATGCATCAATGATCCAATCAACTGCCGATACATAGTCAGATCAATGAAGTCTGAATCGGAAGAAGACTCACTCAGTTTCTTCAGATTCATCACCATCGGTGTGGTCATGGACTTACAATCCAATATTCCAAATCTCCTCAAGATCTCAACTGTGTTCTTCCTCTGATTCAAGAAGATCTCATGGGTTCTCATCAACAACCTTATAGTACAGGTTGGCATCAACAAAACTCTTGTTGAAACCCAAACTCATCAGGTATCCATCAATCCTCGCATACCAAGCACGAGGTGTCTGCTGGAGTCCATATAGGGCCTTCTTCAACTTGCACACATGGGACTCCTTCCCATGAATCACAAAGCCATATGGTTGCTCGATATACACCTCTTCCTCAATCTTGCCATTGCGGAAAGTTGTCTTCACGTCCATCTAATGTAATCTCCAACCCAAGGCTGAAGTAAGTGAAACAATCATCTGAATGGAGGTATATCGAGCAACAAGAGGAAAGGTCTCCTCATAGTCTATTCCCTCCACCTAAGAGAATCCTCTGGCCACAAATCTCTCTTTGTGTTTCTTGATGCTCCCGTTAGCTGCATATTTTTATCTTGTAAATCCACTTGGAAGTCACCATAGACTTCCCTTTGGGTCTCAGAACAATATTCCACACATCATTATTCATGATAGACTGATACTCCTCCATCATGGCATCTCTCCATACTGGTTGAATGGATGCCTCCTCATAACGGGAAGGCTCATAATCAATGATGTGGCTAATAGCTGCAACACATCTCGAGAATCTCTGAGGTCTCTTACTTTCTCTAAAAGTACCATGAGGAGAGCATATATCTTTTCCTCCTACATAGTCTGATGAGCCTAGGCAGGCCTCTGTCGGCCTACTACAATATCTCTAGGAACATCAACAAGATGTACTGGATCAACTGGATCAACATGCTCAACTGGCTCAATCTGAACTATTGAAGGGTGAGGAGGAGAAGACACCATCTCCTCTCGCGTCTCATTGTCTATCTGCATGTGAGATCCTCTAGATCTCCTAAAGGGTACCTTCTTCTCAAAGGAAACAACTGTCATAGGTCCACATAAATTTGAATGCACAAGATCCCCTTGGATCTGTTGTCACTGCTAAGAAAAAATCCCTTGGCATTTGTGCCAAGAGCACAATTTCTGCAAATGCCATCATGCTCAACACGGAGTTGTGGAAACCCTGTCACCATCTTCCCTTGAACGGGAAGAGCTCTATAATGCAAATGATAAAGTCTCTTATGCCATAACTGGTTGAACTGTCAATCTCTACAAACTCCGGTCAGACTGCTTCATGTCTCAACTCAGAGGTCATCTAATAATTTGTCTTCTGTAGCCATCACTAAAACTCCCTCTCAGAGCTATCTCTAGTGATATGCCTCCGTGGTAACCTACCCAGAACAAGAAAACAAGAACAACAACATTTCCATGGCAACCTCCATGGAATATAACTTGCCGGGAATAAACAACAAAACAAGAATATCTCCTGGAGGGTGTGTTGTTCCTCTGAATGCACTGGATCTAAGATCCCTCTAGATCTAAGTTGTTGCTAGGAAAAAAATCCCTTCTCCTGCAAACATCCTCATGATAATGATATAAATTAACATATATAAGTACATACCTCTGACAACAACGGCAAACAACAACACCATTCGGTAGAAACGACAATGGTTTATGTAAGAGGTGCTAGAGAAGCTTGTGCAATGGCTTCTTCAGGAACACTGCTATGAAACCATGTTAAATTTTGAATACTAGACTAACTGCAATAAATAACCAAGATCTCAAGAAGATTAACCAAGCACAAATTACAAAACAAAATTATGGGTCTGCTCATTTTTCCATAGGCAATGCTCTTCCATTACCACCCAACCATAGGCATCCTCAAGTGCCACCCCCGAGCAGAGCATAGAAGTTATCCTGGGAAACCCTTCTACACAAGGGAAGACAACCCAACACCTTTTCTTATAGAGAAGATTAATTCCAATACAATATAGCCATGAACTAGTTATATCTAGTAAAGTTAACCAACAAGAAAGAATCTCAAATAACAAGTACTAATCTTTTTTGCTCGGATATGTACTCTAGAACTCCCAAGGAGATAGCTCTGTTGTTGTCCAATGTTGGCTCAAATCATTGTCTCAAACTGTAATAAATCAACCTCTTATATATGTCACTTTGTTGCCTCAAGACTGTTGTTATAGGTGTGCCCAATCTGATGTTCAAGCACATAAATATATGATGTCCAAACACTGTCTGCAGGTGTGACCAAATGTTCAAGCAGAGAGATATATGTTGCTACAAGTGCGCCCATATTTTCCTCAGACTTAGCCTCTTTGCTGCCTCAGAATAGGCTCCTTTGCTACCTCAAAAAGTGCCTCTTTACTGCCTCAAAAAGCATCCCTTCGCTTCCTTAGAAAGTGCCCCTTTGCTATGGCTGCTACAGAGATATATCAGATCGAAAATGTCTTTTCAAATGAGAAGGGAATCACCCTTTATTTATACTAATCTTCTAGTGAACTTTTCCAATGGGGTCTATTATCCCCTATCCTAGGGATAACTAAAGAGATTAGGTCTCGAGGCCCACAGGTCCTAGACATGGAGTACCGAGAGCCAAACGACTTGAGCTTGGCCCTGGAGGGCCCATCTTTTCTTCAATGCATCCTATCTATCAACAACAACAACATCTATCCCACCTGCCTGGTCCTGAAGTAGCAGTGGGTCTTGCTCCATTAGGTAATGAGTCCAGGGATCATGGTATGTGTCACTATGATTTTCGAAGCATTTGAATGTGTTGCACTGAACTCTCCTTTATTTCATAACGTTTGCTTGGAAATTATGCTCTTTAACTTGTTCATACCTGGGGGGGTGACAGAATGCCCTAGTAAGATGGTCCCCTTTAGGATGGGTTTCCATTGGGTGGGTCTATGAAAGGTCATCATCCATTCCTTCCATACTTACCATATTTCATCATTATCCCTCTCATCTTCCCCTACCTTGGTTTAGGCATTATGTTTGCCACACTAGGAAGGGTTGTACCTTGCCTTGTGGGAAGAAGGGGCTAAAGGCCCAGAGGGTAGAAGTAGATGGAAAGAGTTAAAAGCCAAAATAAAACCTTTGAGATGCTTCGTCCAGGGATTCTCGAGAAAGAAATAAAAGGTTTCTCAGTAAGAAAAGGGGACTCGTAAGATAAAATAAAACTCAAGGTCTAGTTGGTGGATGATAGGCTCAAGGTCTAGTTGGTGGATGATAGGTCTCATCATGAGTTTCCCTATTAGGTCCATGGGCATGTAGCGGTATGACACTACCATCTATCTAGTCACCAAACCAGGGTAGTGGCTCTTGGTGGCATAGCCAAGAGAAAGGGGGTCTCATCACGAGCCAACCTTCTCATTTTCGTGAAGTGCTTGTGGGTATTGTTGTCACCTCTTGTCACCACACTAGGACAATTCCCCCCAGCTTTTCCCTTGAAAAGAAAAAGAAATAAGACTAAGAATAAAATGCATCGAATGGGATAGGAAACAATGTCACCCATGATAAGGTGCAGCTCGTCCTCTACAAAGGAACCCACAAGCAAGACCTACATTTCCCTATTATCACTGCACCCTTTGTCCAAACACTTCCCCTACACCATTTCACACATTTACATGACCTAGATTGGCTCTCACCTAGGAAACACCCCAAACTTGAGGAGGATTATCCCAATAGGACATCCTGAGACCCTCTCCAAACTTGACTTGTTAAATTGCATAACGTCTTTGAGCATTTGTCTGGGTAAAGGGGGGTTTGATGCACATGTTTGGGTAATTTGATTATTGGATGTGATTGACATTGTCATGATCCATGTGACTTATGAGCCCATTGAGGGTGTACTTGTTTTTGTTGCAGGACCATGCTTGATGGATAGTTACATATGCGGAGATGATTAGCTTGGACCTTCATGGGGGCTAAAAGCCTACAGATGGATTTTGTGACCCTAGCCAGGCGCAGAGAGATGTCAGAGATTTGCACCAGGAAAAATGAAGGACGTTTCATCGGAGACACTTTGGCAAACCCAGACCCAGGGGAATCTTTCTCTTCCACCTAGACGTTGGCCTTGGGAAGCCCATGACGTCACCATTGTGACCATAGACATCACCCAACATCAGGATTGGCATTATGGAGACAATTGTGTGCTAATTGGCACGTGTGGCATCATCTAGGGGCTTGGAAGGCCTAACATTTTGCATATGATGCCCAACGTTTCACCTAGGAGGCTCAACGTCACCCTATAAGGGCATGACGTCACCTATAAAAATGATTTTAGGTTTAATTATTTGAATTTGTGTAAAAACTGGCTTTTTCATGTAATTTGGCCATGTCGGCCTTTTGATGACCTAAAATTAATTAAAGGTCATAATTATTGTATAAATAGAGAGATAAAACTCTCATTTTTTCATCATTCACTCATCACACAAGTGGTGGTCTGAAATTCGACCCTCTTTAAGGGTTATTGGTTGAAATCTAGTGGTGCACACTTCTTGGAGGAGGCATTTCTTGGTGTAGTTTGGAAAATTTTCATGTGGAGGATCTTCAACTAGGATTTATGCTTGATTATTCTTAGTGAAGTAAGTGGAAAATCTACATTTCTTGATTGTTAATGAATGCTTATGGTTAATTTACTTGTTGCATGTCTAATATTATGAAATTGCTTGCTTGAAACCCTAGGAGAAAGACATATGTTACTATATTTTTCTCTATAGTCTTCCAATTGCTAAAATTTCTTGAAAGACACCTATCTTGAAGTAGATACTAGAGCCCTACCATTGTAGCACTCTAGCAAGCCTACTTCCTTTCCCATTTCATATTTTATTACAATTTGTTCAAGGAAAAGATAAATCGTTAGGGCCTAACCTTTGTTACTTTCTAGCAATTATATCTAGGAGTTGGATTTTTGAGGCCTTGGGATACTAATGCCTTTGTCATCCTCTCCATCCCTTTGACATAATATTATCATTTCTATTTTTCCTCTAAGAGTTGTTGCTGCCATTATTGATTCCATTACCCTAGAAAGACACTAGTCTACCATTTACAAGTGTTGATTGATCAAACAAACACTCAAACCTTTATCCTTGAAGCTTTTACTAACATTTGCTAACCCTAAACTAGACTAATGCCTTAGCTAACTTGTTGTTGTTGCAAAACATTGCTACAACCATACTAATTCAATCCAAATTGCCACATTCATCCAAAAATCACTTGTGACAATTGCCAATCAATATACTAGATAAGTGTTGAGTTTGCATGGTGTTTTCTTGCACTTTTGATGACTAGAATTTGTTGTTGTTGCAAAATATTGCTACAACCATCTAACTACAACAAATTCTCTGCAAAAGTGACTTATTTTGCTAGCTAGACATTGCCAAACTTTCTTGTGACAAGCTTTTATCATTAAGCTAGGTTAAATATACTTTTTCTTGTTATTTTCAAGCACTTTCAAGGCATAATTCTCGTGGCTGTTATAAAATATTAATTGTTGTTATAAATTTTTGCATTGCTGCAAATTCATATCAGCTAGCTTACTTTTTGAAGGCTCATTGTCTTATGAAGCACTAACATCATTTTGATACTTGGAAAGTGCCCCCCTTTTTCCTTGTTGTCTTGTTCTTGGCAAGTACACAATATTATTTATTTTCTTCATCTCTATAAGACTTAAAGAACACTTTGATTTGAGTGATCTGTGAGAGGGGAAGGATTTCCTTGTGTTATTTTCCTTAGTCTTCTCAAACCCCCAGGTCATTGGGGACGTCTCCTCTGGGGTAGTCTTGACATACTCCTAAATAGAAATGGATTTCCTATTAAGGTGATAGTGATAGGTTACTCCCAATTACACTAATTTTGTATCCACTTTCCTTGGGATTTTGGGCAAGTACAAATTGTGTGATAACAAGGTCGACCTATCCATTCTAGAAAAATTATAATTTCTCTGTGGGCCAACTTCTCTTTTGGAGAAATATAATTTTACATTATTACTTTCTAGGGAGCCGACTTCTGTACTGGGATATTTCTTGACTTCCTTGACATCTTCATCTATAAGAAAGGGTTATGCAGGAGGTGAATATCTCTCATAGCTACCAGAAACATCAACACAACTCACTCTAGCCAGAGAGCTAGAGTGGTTGGCCTCCACCAACACATCAAGAAGACCAAAAGAGATAGACCCTCCATTTGCGCCCTTCTTTCTTCTACAACTCTCTCCACCAAACTTGCACTGTATATGAGTGAATGAGTGTGCCAAATGAGAAAGGTGTCACTCTTATTTATACTAATCTGTCCAGTTTCTTTTCTGGCAGGCCCGACCTGACTTTCTGGAAAATATATTTTCTATTTATCTTTTTTTGGAGCCGACTTTACTTCTGGAGAAATATAATTCTTCTTTATTATTTTGTTGTTCCTGAGATTAAACTTAAGGCTCAAAGAGTAATGTCAGGCATCATGAATGTTTGAATAGAATGTTTTAAAGAGTGTTTTTTTCTAACTTTAGTTATATAAGAAAGAATCCTTAAATGAAATTAATAATAGGACAGTACAGAGGCTGTATTTTGTCGTCTGAGTCACAATTTAAATATCAAATGATGTGGGAGAAACTTACAAAACTGTTAAACAAAGCAAGGTATCAATTACTGAAAAGTCTTACCTTGTTGCAGTAGAAGAAAATAAGGAGTGCACCCTTGAACATGATATAAGATGTAGCAATTCAAATAGTTTGCAGGTCTTGTATTACTTACAACAATTACAGAGGAAAATATGCCCACTTAACGAATTACTGAGATAATAGGATTACATTAATTGTGATACTAAATTGAAATCAATCACTTATCAAGAATTACATAAGGAAATTCAGATATATGGAAATACAAGAGAAACACACAACTCAAACTGAACAGAATTTGGAATCTCTATTTGCACTTGTATTAATACTCAAAAAATGAGAGTTTTTTCTATTACATTTGGAAAGAAGCAACCTTTGATAGATCTTGGATCTATGTATTTATACAAAACTGTCACAACTCAAAATGGTTGGATTTCTTATAAAAAATAGCAAATATTTGAAATAAGAAAAAAATGCATAGAGAATGATGAGCTTTGTTGGCAATCTCTTCTATCTCTTCGTTCGCTGGCATAAACACTTCCTTTCCTTATTCCTTTAGGCCGGACACATCTGTCTTCTAGTCTTCTTAATAATTTGGCATAATAATTTAGCCGTTGTAGTCCTATTTCCATCTGTTCTGCCAGCCACGTTCAGTAATGCAATAACATTTTCTCACCTGCTCACAACTGTGCTTGCTTTTCCCTGCTCGATGCATTGGTTGCATCTATGTAAAAATTCCACCACCAACTTTGATGACTCAATTGCTTCATTCACCTCAAAAGTGTATAATTGTCTTTCTACTTGAGGTAGCCTTTCTTGGATTCTTTTCACTTCTTGAGCTAAGACCTGAAACTGTGAACTTGGGTTCACTAGCCATTTATTTATATTAAGAAGGTCAATATGACTTATTTCCCGAATGGCTACCAGATTTTTCTCTTTGCCATTTCTGGAGTTTTCCTGGTTCATTTCAATATCGATTTGTCCCAGGGCCTCCGCGATACTGCGTCTCTCAAAATCGATGTTTTTTTTGTCTAAAGATGATAACGCTTCTTGGCAAGCCTCCTTTACCTCCCTGGCCAATCTCTTTCTCTCTTCCAGATTCGTTTCCCATACCTTCAGGGCCATATAACCTCTTATTTGTTCAGAAGGGGAAAGTCAAGGAAAATCAGGGACATTATCTTTCTATGCCAAGATGATGGCGTCTTGAAACTTAGCTCGGGATAAACGAGATTCTCTTTCTTTGATATATACATCCTTTAGAGCAAGGTCTACTTCCTGATAGCATTTATGAATGGCATCAAACTTCATAAAAAGATCCAGTCGGGCCATTTCTAGTTTCTCGTTAATTTCCAATGATTGAATTAAGAAGGATGAGATATCTACTAATGTACTTTCAATCAGGTCTAATCTGTCTTGCAATTTCCTTATTACCTCATCACGTTGAGTGACCAATCCTTTGTTGGCATGTGGATTTTGATGGAGCTCCTCGAAGTTAGCCCACAACTGTTGGATTTGATGTCCGTCATAAGATCTGATTTGTTCAAAGTCCTGGCTCATCTTATTCTTTACAGTCTGTTCCACGGTCAACATTTGATCTTGTAATTTCCCCACCAATAAGTTTTTTTATCTTAGTTTCTCTGACAAATTCTCCACTGACCATTGATTTGCGGTGGCAAAGGCACCCAATGAACCTGCAACTTCCTTCGCAAATTCTGAATCGTCGCGATTATTTCCGTCATATAACATCCTTTTCCTTTTGGTTATTACCTTGTCCTTTTGTTGTGTTTCTCGTTTGACGATGGCCCTTCGATTCTTGCTGAAGGATGCATCTCTTCGGGAAAGATTGGGGTAACATCACCCACATAAATGACTTTGGAACTAGGATTCCCGAAACTAGACTACAGAGGGGTCAACGAAGTAATAGGAGTATCAATCTCCATAGATGGTTGTTGCCCTACTGTGTTGGCAGCGGGTGTAGCTGGTGTCAAAAGAGATGCATCCTGCCCTTGCTTTAAGAAGGCTTTGAGATGAGTCGTTGCCAGAGGGCCTAGTGGACTTGATAATGAAGCTTCTAATTCCTGAGTCAAAACCTCATATCTCTTTGGGGTTTCCTCAATATCCTGTTTACTAGAGTTCCCTGGTTCAAAACCTGGAGGTGTAGATTCCTGTGCAGGAGGAGCGGTTATCGATTCTCCTTGTAATATTTTCGCCAGAGTGTTTCACATGTGTCTTTGGAAACTGAGGAAATTGACATGTTTATCTGGGGACAAGGTTTGGAATCTATTCAGTACCTCCTAGACTTCACTCCCTTGAATATTTCATCATGTGGGGAGTTTTCATGCACATATCTTTTCAAGTTGTATTGGGCCAGATGGTTCTCCATGATTTTGTGTGGGTCCTGCCTTTTGAATTCGATGTCAACCAATTTGACATCTTCCAAATCTATAGCCTCTAGTTTGGAGTGATCGGAATCCTCTTTGACTTTGTCACTTCACTTTATTATTTAAATAATCCCCTTTGAATTTATCACTTCACTTTATTATTTAAATAATCCTCTTTGACTTTGTCACTTTACTTTATTATTTAAATAATCTTTTTTGACTTTGTCACTTCACTTTATTATTTAAATAATCTCTTATTTGCAAGCACTTTGACTACTTTGACCTTTTGGGGCTTCTAGATGGCTCATGAGGGTTCTCCAACTTCACATGACCATAATTCTCTAACCGTGAGGAGTTATGTGACGTTCCACATACCACCAGAAATGACATGACATGTACTATCCATCTAGAATAATATTAACTGCATATATATCAAAACTCGTATCATTATACATAAAACAAACTTGGGTCCATTACCCAAACCTTTGTGCTACCAAAATTCACCACCGAACTTTCTTCAAGGGTTGACATCAATGACAACCAACCCAATTAATCAACAGATTGAACATTAATCAAAACTATATGGGTGTGTTGCAACAATAGTTAAACCATGTCTGAGAATAGTTTTTAATCAAAAATCATCCTTGCATATTTGTTGGCGAGCAGATCCTATGTAATGGATGAACCATCCACACACTAAGTAGTTTCTCACGTGAAATGTGAAGTGTCAAAGTATAAAGGCTGAAAACCCAAAAGGGATATCTCTATGTAGCCAGGTGTAGAAAATATACAAATAAATCTCAAAAACTGGAAGTCATCTCTTATCAGGCTAAAAAGGCCATTGCTTTCCCCATCCACCAATGTTAAGCATGCACTAAATAAGTTGGGAAGGAACGGAAATGAAAGTTTGACTAAACTAGGGGACATGCAGATATCTTTGTCGGGGCTATGGACACTCGCTGATAGCGGAGAAAGTTCTGTGATGTCGTGGTGACTCCACCAGGGCTATGGACGTTCACAAGCAGTGGAGCAATGCCTACAAGATATCTATATACACACATAGTGAAAATATGTATTTATCCCAAACCTATATCATCCCCAAGATGGATATACCAACGCAGATCATCGACATAGTTTAAGGAAATAAACTTGATAATCATTCATCCTCCAACTACAATAGACGAGCTTCGTTAACCGATATGTAAGCATCACCAGTGTGTCAAACAATTGGCTTAGGTTGATGGAAAGTTTTTCTGGGTTGTTGGTTTCCATTGATGTCATCCCTTGGAGAGTGATATTGTAGATTGATGTCAACCCTTGGAGAAGTATGATAGTGAATTATGGTAGCACAAAGGCATGGGTAAGGGACCTGAGTCTATTTGAGGTATAAAGGAATGAGGATCAATGAATTTATAGGTAAGACTATTATAGATGGATAGTATATGTCATGCCATTTTCGATGATATATGGACCGTTACATAACTCCTCATGGTTAGAGAGTTATAGCCATATGAAGTTGGAGAACCCTCATGAGTTATCTAGAAGCCGCTAGAAGGTCAAAGAAGTCAATTATTCTAGAAGCTCCTAGAAGAAGTGTACTATTCAAATTGATGGTAACTTGGAGTTAATCATGGGTATAATTGTTGCATTAAGAAAATAATTAAAAATAAATTGGTTGCAACAAGAAGTTGTGAGTTTAGTAATTGTGGTAAAGTAGTTGTGATGAGAAGATTGAATAGTCAAAGTGTTTGAACAATAAATAAATTAAATAATAAAGTGGTTGCAACAAGAAGTTAGTTAAGGGAAAAGAAGTTATGAATTGACTAATTATAGAAAAGTTAGTTGCAACAAGAAGTTGTGAGTAAAGATAAATTATTTAAATAATAAAGTAGTCAAAGTGGTTGCAAAGATAAATTATTTAAATAATAAAGTGGTTGCAACAAGAAGTGGTGAGTTTACTATATATGAATAATTCAAAGTGATTGCAAAAGAAAATAATTAAATAATAAAGTTAATTGCAACTAGAAATGAAGAATTTACTATTTGTAGCAAAGTGAGTTAGAAGTGGATTAGCCCTAAAAGAAGGAAAGTGGGTTAAGTTGGTTAGAGGGTAACCCCTTGAGGAAGCTACATGGAAGTATAAATAAGAGAGAAAGGCTCTCCCATTAGCACCTATTGAATATCATTGAATATCTATTTTGTGAAAGGTTATTTGAGAAGGTATTATTGATAGAGAAAAGTGCAGCAGAAAAAGTGTGGTAGGAAAATTGCGACAGAAAAGGTGTGGCGGGAAAAGTGTGGCAGGAAAATTGCGACAGAAAGATCGCGGCAGAAAAATCGTGGCAACATATTTGCGGAAGCAAAACCGCGGCAGCATAATGCTATAAGAAGAAAAAATGTATGGTTTTCATATGTGTAGTGTTGAACTTATGAATCTGGTTGAGGGTTTGCCTTGTAAATATGTTGGATGCCCTCTTGGAAGTTTAGGGCTTGTTGTAGAATGGTTTCAAGGAAGATCTATTGAAGTATATTGTTAGTGCACTTAGTTTGATTTATTGACATATCTTGTGGTGCATTGTGAGAGACACTTGTTAGTGGTCTCGGTATATGATTAGATTATGAATGATACATCCTTGAGGCTACATAAAAGTGAGGTTATGGCACATGGTTTGATGTAAGGGTTTATGGTATTTGGTTATGGATAGTGTGATTTATTGCTAGAGAACTTTTGATGGTTATATTGGTATATGTATTTGGTATATGGTTGAGGTACATGTTGGGTACATGGTTGAGACAAGTAGTTGATGAGTTGGCATATACATGAGATGTATAGTTGATGATGTTGGTACATCTTGATGAGTCATATTTGATGTGTAGTTGATGCATGATTGGTACATACTTGGTACATGGTTGGAGGAATTTGTTAGTAGTATTGTTGATACATGGTTTATGGATGATGTATCATACTTGTCTTGGTATCTTATTAGAAGAACATATTTATCTTGGTGATGATTATGAGTTGTTATGATATTCTTGGTTAATGCACATCTTGGTGATATTGTGCATATGGTTGAGAGTTGTCTTGGTGATTGATCTTGGTGAGTAGATCTGATTTGATTGATAAGATTGATGAGACAGGTTGTTATGATAGGTTGTTTGGATAGGTTGTTGTGACATGTTATTTGTACAGGTTTGGTGCATGGTTGGTGCACTTGTTTATGGTACAAGTTGAGGTATAGCTTGATGCATGGTACATGTTGGCACAGTTATTGGTACAAGTTGTTTACGGGTTATTGGTACAGGTTGATCACAGATTGTTTGGTGCAGATTGTTACAGGTTGGTTGGTGCAAGTTGATTGGTACATGTTTACAACATTATATCTCACAGTGATAGTGTGATAGTGGTTCCATCATTCTACCTATATTTCAGGGTGGTTGGATGGGGCAAGTATAGATGGTTGTAGCTACCTTTCAGTTATAGCCTCCTTCTGGTTGTAGCCAGAGAATTGAGGAGTTGGATGCTAGCGGGAAAATTCCCCCTTTAACTACACCAGGGTTTAAGATGTAGACAGAGCAAATGAACATCTAAAAGTTAATATATTCTCTACTCTACCCCAAACATACCAAAAGAAATGAAAAGAAATAAATAAGAGAGAAGATCAGGTAATTGTACCCTTGATCCCATGTCTGGTGATGATCTCCTCAAGCTCTGAAGTTCCAATGACTGTGTTGTCACTCGAAACTGAAATGGGCTACAACAAATCAATCCCGAGGCAAACTTGAACCACTTTGAATTGGGAGCTGCCCCTTCCAACTCGAGAGGGATCTCTCGAACAATGTCACAATAGGAATTTAAGTAGCGTGAAAAAGGTCGGCAGATTTATGGGTAAATGATGGTCTTGGATTTTTGGAGTTTGGGTGTTAAACCAGGGAAATGGTCCATTGGGCATGGAGTAAAATGAAAACCGAAAAAAAAAGAGACAATAGCAGAGATCAAATAACTTGCAGAAAGTGAGGCAAAGTAAGTCTATCTTTCAGCGCTTTGATAAATCGTGATGCGGTAGCGAAAAGAAAAAGGAAAGGCCAACATAGCAAAGGATATATGCAGAGTTTTTAAAATGCAGATTGGTCTTGCACAGCTGATAGCTGGTGCAGAGGAAAGGCAATAAACAATTACAGAAAACCCAAATCCTTTCGTTATAGTAGTGGTCGTACTAAAGTATAACGAAGCACATCGGTTAGAAGAAAACAAAATGTAATGCAATCGTGATGGATCAAGGAAGACATAAAGATATGGTAAAGACATCATCAACTGCGAGTAAGGAACACATAAATGCAATCCAAATGGATTTAACACAGCTGAAAGAAAAGGAAAACATGCTGAAAGAAATCAACCGTGATGAATCTCACAGTCTCAAGCAAAAATCATCTTTATTACTCCAATCTGGTCTACAAGAAACTCAATTATTACAATGAAACTCTCTTGACAGAGGTTTTTCTCCCTAGTGCTACGCTCATGCGCCCCCCTCTCTTTCTTTGTTACATCTATCCTTTAAAAAAGAAAAAAATGAAACTCTTGGCGTTCCAGGAATCTGAAACGGTTCGTCTTCAAGGAAAGTTTCGACTGCCA
Source organism: Picea glauca (assembly GCA_000966675.3). Classification (NCBI taxonomy): domain Eukaryota; kingdom Viridiplantae; phylum Streptophyta; class Pinopsida; order Pinales; family Pinaceae; genus Picea; species Picea glauca. Next base: position 409,244 of record JZKD02S1672964.1, on the reverse strand, counting down.
AGTGTTCTGTCGCATGCTCTGTAGGCTACTCGAACTGCTACCAATGGATTTGACAAGTGGACAGGTTCTAATGCCAGTATCATTTTACAGTTTAAGCTGCCAGAATTGCAGTCTCGGCTCCTGCTGTCTCTTTTGCGTTACCCCATACCACTGTATATAGACCTCCAACAATCAAAATCGGACCCATAACACTTCCCAAATAAAACTTATCGTCAAAGTTTATGAAGCCCATGACTGCCACAACTATGAGTACCAATGGACTAAACATTGTCACAAACAGAGGCCCTTTTCGACGAATACACCATGTCATTATACAGAATGCTATTCCAGATGCCACAACTCCCGAATAGACTGCTGTCAGAAGCTTGATATGCCACCCTATGACCCACACAGAAGGACGATCTTGTTCAAAAATTAGGGTTAGAACAGTCGATTGTATTGTGGCCAGAAAACACGTTAGAGTTGTGCTAGAATACTTAGCCGGATATCTTTTACTCAGTGTAGCCTGTATAATAAAACAAGAAGACCAACTAATGAAACTGGCTACAACTAACAGGGACCCCTTAGTCAAATTCTCAGAATCAGATCGATTATTAATGGCGTTGCCTTCGCCTTCTCTTAGATGTAAAGGTGATGACCATAGGTTTATTGCTTTTCCTTTGTATAATGTAATGAGCGTAGGTCTAGCCACGCAGATTAAGGTTCCCAGTATCTTTGCCTGACCAGCTAGGCTTCTTATCCCAACTCTTTCCAATCTGAAAGGAATAGCCACGAGAAAAGTAACATCAGGTAACATGTTGCCCAGTGCACTTGCATATGTGACTAATGTATAACCCAGACCTGCATAGTAGAAGTTCTGGTTCAATGTGGACCCGATCAAAGCGCTGAGAAAAATCTCACAGAATACTCGAAACGTGAGAACTGGCCTGGTCTTCCTTTCCAAAACATATGCCAAAGGCACTAATACTAATGTGGAGACGGCATATCTGTAGACTCGGGAAGCTCCACAATGTCCAAGAATTGTAGCTGTCGCAGAGCGAGCTCAACAGAAGCATTCCAGACATTTTTGGAGGTCTCAGGAATCTCCGCGTTTTGGATCTCTTCACCAACAATTTGACGGGTCGGGTTCCCACCTCTATAACCCGTCTCCACAACCTCACAACTCTTGATCTCCATGCCAACTTCCTCACCGACTTCATTCCTCCGTCCCTGGGAGAATCACGTTCTCTGCAATCGTTGGATTACGTCTGATAATCGGCTTACGGGCACCATACTGGATTCTATCGGTACATTATCGAATCTGTCTGTCGTTTCCTCAATACAAATGAACTCGACGACATCATCCCGCCCTCCTCGTTCAGACTCTGCTTGCCAGCGCGTCCGCGTTCTGCACCACTACTAACGAGCACCTGACGAATGGTAACGCCCCATCATTAAGAAAATGGTAACGTCCACCTGAAAAGATCCCATTTTTGTCGGTGCAACGAGCGTTACAATCACTGCTGTATGATGATAATACTATGCGGCATCAATTTTTCAGGGTTACGTAGTTTGGACAACCACTCCAGAGTAACGCTCAGGTTGTTGTTTTCTAAATATAACCGCTCTGGTGAAATTTGGCAATTTTAAAACACGAGCGATAATCTTCAACTGCCTCAATTGTAGAGGTGCCCGAAAATTATGCTCTACATATACTGCAATAAATACATGAATGTCGTTTCCTCCAAAGAACTTATCCGAAGAGTGATATTCTGTTTCTTCGATTCCCTCATGCCTTTGGAGAAAATTTTGTAAAAGAATGCACTCTTTTGCGCCAATATTTTTGAGTTAACATGTAGACTCTCGACTCTTGCACCAATATTTGAGCGATCCATAGTCGTAGAAGAACCAACATGGCTACTTGCAGTTTGCATAGAATGTTTGCAATCCGTTATCGAATCTAGCATGTCGTCTTTGAACCCATCTCCTTGGGAATCTGGGGGGACCTTATTACTTTACCACAAGGCAAGGGGTGTCTGTGGTGCGCTTTTGACTTCCCTTCCCATTTATGAATGCAGTAAGAAATCCAGTATATTTTTGTGGGCGAAATGCCATGCCAAAGACAACATTTTGACATTTTAGACACCAAAACGAGAAATAACAGACGCTCAAGCATTTTCACAGTTGAGAGTTGTCTTAACTCGGTCGAATGTACAGGATATGAGGCTGTTGACAGTTGCAACCGACCCTAAAGAGAGCTTCGCTGTTGGAACAGAGTCAACTAAAATCTGGAAAGCCACGGTCAATAATGAACCACTGGAGATTTTGTCATTAATGAAATTGTTACCCAACCTCGACCGTGTCCCATTAGACAAAATAGCAAAACCCGATGGTAAAAGAGCCACGTAATCCGGGTCACCACCGTTCAGAACAATATTCATGGCCACTATATCAACGGGGGCGTAAATAACATAAGATCCACATGCATCGGTGCAACTCTCCTGGAGAATAAGCATGTTATCCTGGTTCGAATTCAAGTTGTTGACACGCAAAAGAGAAACACAATTTCCAGGATCTTGGTCGTTGGAAATATGTGCCATTTCTTGGACTAAACCTCGAATGGATAGAATGTCCCACTCGTTCCTCAAGTTTTCATCACGCAGGAATTGAAAGACTCGCATAGGAGTTGCAGGAAGCCAGAAGGACGTTGCTGCACTTAAGACAATGCCTGGAGGCCTGCTTGGGTCGTCTATGCTCTTGCAAGTCATAACCCGAACATCTTCAGCACCGCTACAAGAAAGAGTTGTCCAAGTGTGTGCATTAGAAGCATTGACACCAATGCAGAAACTATTCGTCACGCGCTCCGCTAACTTTAGCATGCTTCTTCAACCCTCCGAATTCGATATCACTCCAAGGTCTCTTGCAGGTATGTTGCAAGCTAGCATACTTGCCAAACGTTCACACTACCTTTCCAGAGTTGATAGCCATCGTTTTGCGCCGAAAGACATACCACTTCTTACCAACTTATCGTAAATACGATGCACAACCCTCTTTTCGACTTCTACATGTTCAACCCACGTAACCTTGGAATAACCATTGGTCATCTCCTGGATGAGGCAACCGGATGGTCATCTTCGGCATCTTAAAGTGGAAGGAGGGCTGTGGGGGTGAGGGTGCAGGTTCCCACGCAAACTGTCCAGAGAGACATCCACCACGGCCCATGTTCCATCTGAATGTTGCTTACAGTATCTAACGAAGTAATTTTCTCTAGTAGGCACGAGTGAAGACGATACTTGGAATTCTGCATACATCACTTGCAAGGCGCCATTGAAGTTTCCTGCCACTCCTATCGAAAATACTTCCTCTGTAGACGCTCGAGATACGATGCACGAAAACACACTTGACCATTGGTTCTGCAAAACACAAGCTTCAAAGCCATTAGCATGCCAACAAGATCTTTCTCAGCATAAACCCCAAATTCATTCGAAATTGAAATGGGCTAGAATCTGTATCCTTCCAACAACTGTTATCCACGGTTCACTGCTTTTAGTCCATATTGATATTTATAATGTTCCATAAGGTYCAAGTTGCTACACTTCAACGAATTTTTTACTAGACTTTTGAAGTGACCCCGATCTTCCATTTTCCGAGGGAGGCTTCAATTATAATCATTTTGATGGTATGTCCAGGTTTTTGTTGAATGTATGGAGTATTCTGCATGTTGAAAAACTGAAAAAGAATTGCAGAATGCTGGTTTGATAATCATTTCCAAGAGCTTGCAAAGATCCTTGCCTTGTTCTCTCATGCCTGAACCAGTCTGTCCATATGCAAGAACCGTAGCCTTGGGCAGTGCAGTCAATTTTTTGATATCTGTTACAACATCGACTCCAACTAGGGATGGTACTTTCTCGTAAAGTGCCAAGAACAGTAGACCAGGTGCCTATATCCATTGGGCGACCCTACGAAATCACCCTTATCACATCCTGAACGCTGTCACTTT
>JZKD02S1672964.1:377995-394446 GCA_000966675.3 Picea glauca | reverse complement strand
ATTTCATGAGGACATCTTCATGATGTACATTTAATTCTTCCATGAGCTTGTGGAATTCAAACAAATGTTGACCAGGATTGTCGTCCTCATATTCTCCAAATTTAGGAAGGATATCCCCCCAAATTTTAATGTCTGGAACAGTGTTTGGGAAGCCATAAACATTTGCAAAGTCCAGAGGAGAAAACCTTGCAGTGATTCAAGCAGCGAACGAGTTCGACATTTGAGACCAGTGGAGTCGCCAACAAAATCATGTAGAGTCTACGAGCCAAGGAGTCGCCAGGTGAATTATCACAGCCAATTGAATGCCTATCCCTTGTTCACCATCAAGAGATAGATCTGAACTTTGAAGTATCCCAGGGAAGATAACTTCGTCCTCCGTCCCTGGCAACGACACCAGAATGTTGACACTCGAAACTGAAATGGGCTGCAGCAAATCAATCCCGAGGCAACCTCAAACCACTTTGGATTGGGAGCTTCCCCTTCCAACCCGAGATGGATCTCTCGAACAATGTCACAATAGGAATTTAAGTAGCGTGAAAAAGGTGGGCATATTTATGGGTAAATGATGGTCTTGGAATTTTGGAGTTTGGGTGTTAAACCACGGAAATGGTCCATTGGGCATGGAGTAAAATGAAAATTGAAAAAAAAAGAGAGACAATAGCAAAGATCAAATAACTTGCAGAAAGTGAGGCAAAGTAAGTCTATCTTTCAGCGCTTTGATAAATCGTGATGCGGTAGCGGAAAGAAAAAGGAAAGGCCGACGTAGCAAAGGATATATGCAGAGTTTTGAAAATGCAGATTGGTCTTACACAGCTGATAGCTGGTGCAGAGGAAAGGAAATAAACAATTACAGAAAACCCAAATCCTTTCGTTATAGTAGTGTTCGTACTAAAGTATAACAAACCACATCGGTTAGAAGAAAACAAAATGTAATGCAATCGTGATGGATCAAGGAAGACATAAAGATTTGGTAAAGACAATATCAACTGTGAGTAAGGAACACATAAATGCAGTCCAAACAGATTTAACACAGCTGAAAGAAAAGGAAAACATGTTGAAGGAAATCAACCGTGATGAATCTCACAGTCTCAAGCAAAAATCGTCTTTATTACTCCAATCTGGTTTACAAGAAACTCAGTTATTACAATGAAACTCTCTTGATAGAGGTTTTTCTCCCCAGTGCTACGCTCATGCGCCCCCCTCTCTTTCTCTGTTACATCTATCTTTTAAAAAAGAAAAAAATGAAACTCTTGGCATTCCAGGAATCTGAAACGGTTCGTCTTCAAGGAAAATTTCGACTGCCAAGTGTTCTGTCGCATGCTCTGTAGGCTACTCGAACTGCTACCAATGGCTTTGACAAGTGGATAGGTTCTAATGCTAGTATCATTTTACAGTTTAAGTTGCCAGACTTGCAGTCTTGTCTCCTGCTGTCTCTTTTGCGTTACCCCATACCACTGTATATAGACCTCCAACAATCAAAATCGGACCAATAACACTTCCCAAATAAAACTTCTCGTCAAATTTTATGAAGCCCATGACTGCCAAAACTATGAGTACCAATGGACTAAACACTGTCACAAACAGAGGCCCTTTTCGGCGAATACACCATGTCATTATACATAACGCTATTCCGGATGCCACAACTCCTGAATAGACTGCAGTCAGAAGCTTGATATGCCACCCTATGACCCACACAGAAGGACGATCTCGTTCAAAAATTAGGGTTAGAACAACTGATTGTATTGTGGCCAGAAAACACGTTAGAGTTGTGCTAGAATACTTAGCTGGATATCGTTTACTCAGTGTAGTCTGTATAATAAAAGAAGAAGACCAACTAATGCAACTGGCTACAACTAACAGGGACCCCTTAGTCAAATTCTCAGAATCGGATCGATTATTAATGGCGTTTCCTTCGCCTTCTCTTAGATGTAAAGGTGATGAGCATAGGTTTATTGCTTTTCCTTTGTATAATGTAATGAGCGTAGCTCTAGCCACGCAGATTAAGGTTCCCAGTATCTTTGCCTGACCAGCTAGGCTTCTTATCCCAACTCTTTCCAATCCGAAAGGAATAGCCACGAGAAAAGTAACAGCAGGTAACATGTTGCCCAGTACACTTGCATATGTGACTGATGTATAACCAAAACTTGCATAGTAGAAGTTCTGGTTCAATGTGGACCCGATCAAAGCGCTGAGAAAAATCTCACAGAATACTCGAAATGTGAGAACTGGCCTGGTCTTCCTTTCCAAAACATATGCGAAAGGCACTAATACTAATGTGGAGACGACATATCTATAGACTTAGGAAACTCCACAATCTCCAAGAATTGTAGCTCTCGCAGAGCGAGCTCAACAGAAGCATTCCAGACATTTTTGGAGGTCTCAGGAATCTCCGCGTTTTGGATCTCTTCACCAACAAGTTGATGGGTCGGGTTCCCACCTTTATAACCCGTCTCCGCAACCTCACAACTCTTGATCTCCATGCCAACTTCTTCACCGGCTTCATTCCTCCATCCCTGGGAGAATCGCGTTCTCTGCAATCGTTGGATTACGTCTGATAATTGGCTTACGGGCACCATATCGGATTCTATCGGTACATTATCGAATCTGTCTATCGTTTCCTCAATACAAACGAACTCGGTGGCAGCATCACGCCCTCCTCGTTCAGACTCTGTTTGCCAGGGCCTCCGTGTTCTGCACCACTACTGACGAGCACCTGACGAATGGTAACGCCCCATCATTAAGAAAATGGTAACGTCCACCTGAAAAGATCCCATTTTTTGTCGGTGCAACGAGCGTTACAATCACTGCTGTATGATGAGAATACTATGCGGCATCAATTTTTTAAGGTTACGTAGTTTGGACAACCACTCCAGAGTAACGCTCAGGTTGTTGTTTTCTAAATATAGCTGCTCTGGTGAAATTTGGCAATTTTAAAACACGAGCGATAATCTTCAACTGCTTCAACTGTAGAGGTGCCCGAAAATTATGCTCTACATATACTGCAATAAATCCATGAATGTCGTTTCCTCCAAAGAAATTATCCGAAGAGTGATATTCAGTTTCTTCGATTCCCTCATGCCTTTGGAGAAAAGTTCGTAAAAGAATGCACTCTTTTGCGCCAATATTGCTGAGTTAACATGTAGACTCTCGACTCTTGCACCAATATTTGAGCGATCCATAGTCGTAGAAGAACCAACATGGCTACTTGCAGTTTGCATAGAATGTTTGCAATCTGCATAGAATGTTTGCAATCCATTATCGAATCTAGCATGTCGTCGTTGAACCCATCTCCTTGGGAATCTGGGAGGACCTTATTACTTTACCACAAGGCAAGGGGTGTTTGTGGTGCTCTTTTGACTTCCCTTCCCATTTATGAATGCAGTAAGAAATCTAGTTTATTTTTGTGGGTGAAATGCCATGCCAAAGACAACATTTTGACATTTCAGACACCAAAACGAGAAATAACAGATGCTCAAGCATTTTCACAGTTGAGAGTTGTCTTAATTCGGTCGAATGTACAGGATATGAGGCTGTTGACAGTTGCAACCGACCCTAAAGAGAGCTTCGTTGTTGGCACAGAGTAGTCTAAAATATGGAAAGCCACGGTCAATAATGAACCACTGGAGATTTTGTCATTAATGACATTGTTACCCAACCTCGACTGTGTCCCATCAGACAAAATAGCAAAACCCGATGGTAAAAGAGCCACGTAATCCGGGTCACCACCATTCAGAACAATATTCATGGACACTATATCAACGGGGGCGTAAATAACATAAGAGCCACATGCATCGGTGCAACTCTCCTGGAGAATAAGCATGTTACCCTGGTTCGAATTCCAGTTGTTGACACGCAAAAGAGAAACACAATTTCCAGGATCTTGGCCGTTGGTAATATGTGCCATTTCTTGGACTAAACCTCGATTGGATAGAATGTCCCACTCATTCCTCAAGTTTTCATCATGCAGGAATTGAAAGACTCGCATAGGAGTTGTAGGAAGCCAGAAGGATGTTGCTGCACTTAAGACAATGCCTGGAGGCCTGCTTGGGTTGTCTATGCTCTTGCGAGTCATAACCCGAACATCTTCAACACCGCTACCAGAAAGAGTTGTCCAAGTGTGTGCATTAGAAGCACTGACACCAACGCAGAAACTATTTGTCATGCGCTCCGCTAACTTTAGCATGCTTCTTCTCCCCTCCAAATTCGATATCACTCCAAGGTCTCTTGCAGGTATGTTGCAAGCTAGCACACCCGCCAAACGTTCACACTGCCTTTTCATAGTTGATAGCCATCGTTTTACACCGAAATCCATACCACTGCTTATCAACTTATTGTAAATACGATGCACAACCCTCTTGTCGACTTCTACATGTTCAACCCACGTAACCTTGGAATAACCATTGGGCATCTCCTGGATGAGGAAACCGGATGGTCGTCTTCAGCATCTTAAAGTGGAAGGAGGGTTGTGGGGGTGGGGGTGCAGGTTCCCACGCAAACTGTCCAGAGAGACGTCCACCACAGCCCATGTTCCATCTGAATGTTGCTTACAGTATCTAACGAAGTAATTTTCTCTAGTAGGCACGAGTGAAGACGGTACTTGGAATTCTGCATACATCACTTGCAAGGCGCCATTGAAGTTTCCTGCCACTCCTGTCGAAAATACTTCCTCTGTAGACGCTTGAGATACGATGCACGAAAACACACTTGACCATTGGTTCTGCAAAACACAAGCTTCAAAGCCATTAGCATGCCAACAAGCTCTTTCTCAGCATAAACCCCAAATTCATTCGAAATTGAAATGGGCTAGAATCCGTATCCTTCCAACAACTGTTATCCACGGTTCACTGCTTTTAGTCCATATTGATATTTATAATGTTCCATAAGGTCCAAGATGCTACACTTCAACGAATTTTTTACTAGACTTTTGAAGTGACCCCGATCTTCCATTTTCTGAGGGAGGCTTCAATTATAATCATTTTGATGGTATGTCCGGGTTTTTGTTGAATGTACGGAGTATTCTGCATGTTGAAAAACTGAAATAGAATTGCAGAATGCTGGTTTTATAATCATTTCTAACAGCTTGCAAAGATCCTTGCCTTGTTCTCTCATGCCTGAACCAGTCTGTCCATATGCAAGAACCGTAGCCTTGGGCAGTGCAGTCAATTTTTTGATATCTGTTACAACAGACTGCATGTCTCCTCCCAAGGCTGACCTACATCCAAAAATAGGAAAACAAGAACTAAAAGAATGTTATTATATTCATGAGTCAGGGTTAGATATCAAATGCTAAGTATAAATCAATGAAAATACACAAAACATCATCATTTGGGACATGGAAAATAGATTATTTTATTCATCAAACAAAGACTGAAACTTACAATCTGTGACGGCCAACGTTCTGTGAACCTGGTCCAGGCTCCTCTTTACAATGCTCCAAGTGCACCTTGAATAGGCCTCTTCTCTCAATCATATAATCACCTCAAAGAAAGGGAATGGATTGAATGGAGGAAGAATGGGTTGATGAGGGAATGCTGAGGAAATATCTCACAAAAGGTAGCAAAAGCTTGGGTAAGGAGGGGAAGTGAAATTGGGAAGAATTTCACTATTCTTATGATTGGATGTGAAATGAGACCCCAACACCTCCTTTTATATGACAAAAGGATGGTTATTCGGTTGAGTGACAGGATATACCAGATGAATTGGTTGGGAAACCTCCAATAGCTCGTGAATTTCAACGAATTCCTTGAAACTTTTTAATTTTTCAACTTTTTCAAGCATACACAGGTTGTTTAGTGTGTATCAAGTGTATGTACGTGAGTTGTAGTGGTTCAGAAAGTGTATGTATGCAGACTGTAATGGTGCAGGGCACGTACATGCTCTAAAAAATGGTTTTTTAAGAAGATATTTTCAGCAGTACTTTGGAAAAATATGCAAATAAGAGGGCCAAGGCCATGTATGCAGGAGTAGGGAATTTTAGGGCTATAACACTCCCCGTGTGACTATGTTTATATTTCTTCCATCATCCCTAGCCTCTGCAGAGATCCATTGTACATTATGATTGTTTTGGTTTCTCTTTTCTTAAATCTTCCCCAATAAGGTTAGGCAGTCCTCTCTGTCATGGCCTGTTGCACGACAGAACATGCATGTCACAGGTGGGAGTGGACATTCCCTTGCATAATGTCCTGGATGTTGGGAATTATGGTATACTATTGGATCTCTGCCTCTTCCAAATCCTCCTCTACCTCGTCCTCCACCTTTGTACCCTCCTCGATCTCCTCGCGATGTATTATAATGAGGTACCTAATTACACTACACGGGTGTTATCGGACAAATCAGTAAGTGCGGACAAAAACTAATCTCTCTAACTTCAATAAGAAGCTAGAACAAAACAAGGAAGAATACAAGTTTCTCCTTATATTTCATCGTCATATAAACTAGTTCAGAGAGGGACAAATGACATACCATTTAAATGACGTTTGATCCTCACTAGTGTCGTCCTTGATCCATCTTTGGATTTGTGGGTTGGTGAACCTGTTTAGAAGCACAAACCAACAAAGAGAGAGAACAACGATATATATATATATATATATATATATATATATATATATATATATATATATATATATATATATATATTACATTTATGTATATATATAAGATCAAGGAGTTATACAATAAAAGTAGAGACACCTTTATAGGGAAGAAATGTATTATTGCATTATATTAAATGAAAGTGGAGAATAAAACCCATGCCTTGATGTTGCAAGGTCCCTTCCAATGGCCCTTTGCTTCAAGACACACACCTTTTCTCCAATTCTTTTGATGAAGAGCATCCACAACCTGACTTGGAAAGCTAAAGCAAAGCTATCACAAGTACAATCTTCAACAGAATTATTCATGCATAAGAAAAACCTATCATTTCCCATGAGAGATCCCTCTTTATAAAGGGTGAAAGAGGGATGGATGAGGATATTAGGATGATCATACTAAATCAAAGAAGCGAGTAAGATCCAAACCAATCGGAGGCCACCTTATCTTCTAGAAGATTCATTTCTATAACTTCTGTGAATTTCACCTTATCCTCTTGTTTGAGCATCGTCGCACCCTATGCACAAGCATCCTACGACAACGTCGCACCCTATGCACAAGCATCCCGCGGCAACGTCATAGCCCAGTTTTGGTGCAACATGCGACGATCAAGAATCATCACACCCTAAGCATTTAGCAAGGTGCGATGATCTCCTTTGATATGGTTTTTAAGGAAAGAAATATGATCCACTTTTCTCATGGAGAAAGTCTCATTTAGTATCTTCAGGGAACATAGAAGTGAGTTATGCACATATCGTTAGTTGATCATAGGGGTGACCAAAATAATGTATAACAGAATGCCCCCAAAGTATGAAGTTGGAACCTGTGAAAGATAAAATATTATGTAGAATGTGTGTGTCGAAAACAAGGAGCGCATCGGTCGAGAACCTGCAAAAAATCAAACATATCCATAATAATATACCATCTTCTAAGGTAGGAATTCCCATAATCAGACTACAAGTGACTCTAATCATAAGTGTCAAGTGAGTCATGGCCACCAAACATACATTGTGGATCCATGTCATCAGGATTCAACATAGCCACAAGAAATACAATGCGGATCTATGCTCTAAGAATTCAAATTTGGACACAGCCACGAGACATACACAGTGGATCTATGTGTTAGTACAGATTTATGAATACTCCATCACAACCTGGACTGATATGGTGAGATCTAGGGTCTTCATTTCCATCGCCCCGAAGTATGAATCTATCCATGTGATTACAGGTGTCGAATTCGAACATGGTAGAAACCACTTAATTACCGATTATTAATGGATATCATTAACAAGAGAGAGGGAAATCACCATCGATGTCAATGACTCCCAAGGTACCCTAGTACAATCCAAAAAATTTGAATAAATGATTTGAAGTCGAACATTTGATAGAATCTTCCAACCAGGGGGCAATGATGTGAACCCACTGTTGAAAGTGAGGAAACCTGCCATTGAGGCATGCAGGTTCCAAGTTACTAAATGATTTCTAAGTCTAATTCTCGGATAATGTGTTGAAGTCGACAGGAAAAGACTCATCACAGGAGGGCCTTAATGTATCCCCCATCAATGACATGAAATATGTAACATATTTGAAGTAGATCAGAGTATGAAGTGATTCAGAACTGACTCAAGAAGGCAGACATGGTATGATTTTAAATACTACAGATGGTCAACTCGATAGAAGGCTTGTTTAGGTTGAACTTCTCTTGAACATATGAACGACACGAAAATTGTCTTGGCAGCATTGACTCAAGGAGGACCCAACATATGGACTAGTGGATGGTCAAACGAGAGATAAATGGATTTCCCAACCCAGGTACAATGATGAATAGGGGTGTCATGTTCAAGAGCGACTTACTACCACTAACATATATATAGATATACATTTATTTCCCAATTTTCCCCCACCATTTTTGGAAAGTACCTCTTTATTTTCATGCAAGCTTGAGGAGGATAACATATTCTTGTAATGTAAGCTCATCCTTCGGATGAGTCCCTCGGAGTATTTTTAACGAACCCTAGGAAGGAGTGGTTCGGTTCCATATGGGTCTTTCGATGCTTGTTTTATGAGTCCAAAGAAATAAAACTCAGGGGTTTTTCATGTTTAGAGAGTTTGAAGAACACTTAAAGAAAACTCCAAAATGTCATTTTTCATAAGTTAGTCTGACGAGACCGAAAAATAGATAATATACCGTTCATCAAATGTTTTCTTCAAATACTTTTATGAGCGTGAAAAGAACAAGGTCGCTCGGTTATCTTTCCATGTTTAAGGAGCTTGAAAAGAGATTAAAGGATATTCCATAGGGTTATTTTTTCGTATTGCCATTACGAGTCCGAAAAAAGAGATAAAAGGTTACTCGATTACATTCTCATGGTTTCACGAGCGTGAGAAAGAATTAAGACCATGCTCGGAGTTTTTCCTAAAAAAACCTAAAAGTAAATGTACATTATAAAAACACACAAAAACGACCAAAAAGGAAGGATCCATATCAAAAGTCTAGTCCATAGATCTCTCAACTTGCAAAAGAGACACTTTGCAAAGTTCATTAGGTTTAGGGCATAGGTAAAAATATTTAAAAATTAATTTAATTTGAAATTAAAATGGTAAAAATGAATAAAATAGGTCAAAAATAGTCCATTTACCATTTCATTTGCATTTTCACCCAACTAGTGCCAAACCCCCCCTTTTTCCTCTGATTTTCAAGTGACAATTCTAGAGCACCCAGTAGATGATTTCTCGAACCGCGTCCGTCAAGAAGGTATTCTTCTTCCCCTCTCTCTTTTCGTGGTTGAATTTTTCATTTTTAATGGTTCAATTTTTAGATATGGGAATTTTTTTATGGGTTTTTGCGCTTTGAGATAGTCCCAAGCTCACCCTATCATGAACTGTGATGATCCCAAATCGTTGCAGGGGTTCCACAACTAGGGTGTGACGACGTTGCACTATGAAAAAGAGAGCCCATGCGACAACCACAACTCAAATTTAAAAAAGAGAAATAGAGCTAGGAAAACTTCCAACTTTTAAATTTTGATGAACCTAATCATCTTTTAATGTTGTTTGGAAGGTTTTCATCGGTCATTATGCTCGAGTGGAGGGAACGTGAGCACAAGGAAGAAGATTGTTTTGTTGGGAATGACCTGGGCACTGTCATGGCACTCCAAGAGTGTGGCTTGCTCAATTTTTTCAAAGTTCAGGGCATGAGAGACCAATTGAGGCTATTGGAGTACTTATTCCACATGTGGGATGCCAATGAACAATCTTTTCATGTGGGTGTGCATACACTCACGTTAGAGATTGATGAAATTTACTTCTTGACTGGGTTATCTCATCGAGGCTCCCGGGTGTCACTATCGGGAAGCATAGGTGGTGGAGAACCCATGGACTATCATGTAGCACATCACTGTGTCCCAGGTACAGAGAAGCATAGTGGCAAAGTTTCCATAAAGGATGTTCGATATTTACCTTTGAGAATTATCCTCTACACTATCACTCGGATGGCAGGAAGTGTGGCTCCTCACATGGATTTACAAATCCATTTTCAGTATTCTATAGAGTGTATGGAACCCCAGGTTTTCAATTGGTGCGAGGGTCTCCTGAAAAACATGAAGAAACAATTGACAAAGTGTAGGAATAGTCAATTGAAACAATTCAAGTATGGATCTATTTTGGTATCCTTCTTCCTAGAGAGGGTCCCCATTTTGTGCCTACAACATGTGGAATGGGGAATACCCTCTCCACAAGATCCTCGAATGAAAAGATGGGTAGATTTGATGGATCGTCATGGAGGTGTGCCAATCGTTACATATGACCAATCTTTCTTCCAGTGGCTAAGGGATCAACTAGTCATGGTTGAGGACTATACATATGACGGGATTAACTTCTGTGGAGATCCTGACTCTGCATTACCTGAAGCTTCTTAGTGGGGAGATATAGGTAAGAATAATTTTTTCATTATATGTTGTTTTTGGTATTTTAATTCTAAAATGTTTTTGTTATTTATCTGAGACTAATCAAGTGCTCTCGATAATGCATATGTGGTGCCTTTTCGACCTCCAGGATCATCTCATATTCAGATATGTGGAGATATAGGTGCAATGGTGGGTCGACGAGTGGTTGTTGAGGATCTCAAGGAGATCGAACAAAAACTTAAGGGATTGACCATGAACATCCATGACATCACTGTGGACGAGTTACCTCGACGCTACCAATGCCATACAGTTGGTGTATCAACATCCATTGGTTGACTTCTCCGTCGAGTGGCATGGGCAGTTGTTTGTTATAGTGAGCAACATCCTTGATGCTTATGTATATGAAGCCATGAGCTTCACCATTTTGACATTTTGGTCTCGGGACAAACACTTTTTGTAACTTTTGACGTTATAATATAAAGTTCCTACCGGCTTACTTGTCTTTTAAATGTGTGTTTGGATTTATAAATGGCAAAAATGTCTGTCTAAAACATAATTAGCCAATGCATCTGTTAATGTTTTTAGACATCTAGGAATATGTTGATATTCAATATAATTAAAATTTCTTTCCAAGAGGTGAATTCTCAAGTATACCCATAACAATGTAGGACTTCAGATGGAATAAACGTTACTCAATTGCAGCACCACTAGTTGTGAATCAAGGCATACAAAAAGATGACGAATTCCAAATGAAATGGCGTCAATTAATAACTCTATAACTGCATTGTATTCCGCAACATTATTAGTTGCACGACCAAGACAAACATAGTGTACACTAATCAACTCATTCGTAGGTGCATAGATTCCCCACGCAACAGACGTTAATTTTTGAGTTTTGATACTAGCACCATAAGCAAAGCCGGTGTAGGGTAGCGAGGACGCCGACATATGGAAACCAAGAACAAGGCAAGGTAAGCATCTTAAAGGAAGAACAATAAACAAAAAAATCACACACTAGAGTATGATACATTAAAATATAAAGCACTCATGCAAAAAATATTTTAAGCATATTACTTCTTCAAGTAAAGCCCATTTCTGGGTTCACCCAAAGGGATTATCATAATCCACCAGCTCATAAGCCCCTTTCTCCAACACTCGTTTAACAATATACGGGCCACACCACATGGGCTCGAATTTACTGGGCCCTAATAATTCACGATCATGTTCGTAAAGGAGAACTAAATGACCCTCAGAAAAACCACGCGGTTTGACATGCCTGTCGTATTGAGCTTTGACACATTTCTTCTGGGTTTCTATGACTAATGCAATGTCACAACGAGTCTCGTCTAATTGCATCAAATACAAGAGACGTTCTTCTTCGGCTGAGGAGTTAGGGAGAAGTTCGACAGCTAGTTTCAAAGATGGGATTTCACATTCAATCAACATAATAGCTTTGATACCATATACTAACTGGAAAGGTGTGAACCCCGTGGTAGATTTAGCAGATGTCCGATAGGCCCATAATGCAGAAAAGAGCATTGTGTGCCATCTTGACTTGTGAATTCCTACCATTCGTCAAAGCATAGTAATTAGAACTTTGTTGATTGCTTCAACCTGACCATTGGCATGTGGATAGTAATGGGTTGAGTTTTCATGTCGAAGACCCAACTTATTGGTAAGTTCAGACATCATGAAATTTCAAAAATGGCTACCATGGTCAATGACGATGGCTTGAGGGACACCAAACCTAGTGACTATATGATTGAATATGAACAATGCTGCAATTTTCCCAGTATTATCAAATGTAGGCATCACCTCGGCCCATTTAGTGAAATAATCCACGGCTACGATAATGTGTTCATGCCCCCTGACATAGTCAGGGTTACATGTCATGAAGTCAATGCCCCATTTATCAAATGGACCAACGGAAACCATAGGGTAAAGAGGAGCAAGATGTGATCGAATATTATTGTTATATGTTTGAAAAGCATGGCATTTATGATCGAGAGTAATGCAATCTTTAAACAATGAAGGCCAGAAGTAACTAGCTCATAAGATATTTTGGGCAGTGGCATACCCAAAAATATGACCACCACATGCTCCAGAATGACAGTCATTTAAAGATTTCTCAGCTTCATCATAGGTTAGGTATTGTCGAAATATAGAATCAATACCACGATGGTAAAGGGTATTACCAAGGATAATGTATTGACAGGCTTGATATCGAATTCAATGACGATCGACACGAGAAAGATCACACAGGAAAGTTTGGGTTTGGAGATAAATGAAAATGTGTCCACACGAGATGTCGTATGAACTTATCAGAAAGAGAGACTCATCAGGAAAAGAATCATCTTCCACAGTTTTTGTCTCAGTGGAGGGAAGGTCACATATCAATTCGAAAAAAACCAAATATTTCTTTGAGTTGGCTCTCTCAAACTCCAAATCAAACTCCAGGAAAATCGCTATCCATTTGGAGTATTTCCCCCCCAACAATTTTCGTGTGAGGATATGTTGCATAGGGTTGCAATCATAAATGATGGTGGTTTTTATCAATAAGATATAATGATGAAAATGTTGAACATCCTGAACAACTACCAAGGCCAGTTTCTCCACATGCATATATTTGGTTTCGGTGGTCGTGAGACTCTGACTCAAATAGTAAATAACATGTTCATTGTGCGAATCATCCTCTTGGAATAGAACCATGGATATGGTAGAGTTTGAAGCATCCAAGTATGAAAAATAATCTTGACTATAATCGGGGGGAAATAAGAGTGGTGTACGGGTTAAGTCAAATTTCAAAGCTTCAAAGGCTTTGTTGGCAGTGTCATCACATACAAAATCGTGACCCTTCTTAAGAAGTTGAGTGAAACATTTCATTAGTTCGGCATAATTGGGAATGAATCAACATAAAAAATTTCCTTCCCTTGCAAACTTTGGCGTTGGCATAAGGTAGAAGGAGGAGGTAAATTGAGAATAGGTTCAACCTTTAAAGGATCCACCCTAATCCCATGTGTAGAAACAATAAAACCAAGAAGTCGTTCAGAATCCACACACAAAATGCATTTGTGTGGATTCAATTGTATGCGATAATATCGACAACGTAGGAAAATGGCTCGTAAGTGTGTCAGGTGATATTGGCGACGCATGTAATGCGTAGGTAAGTCATCTAGGTACGGTTTTACAATGTGTTTATATCATGAAAAGAATAAGACATGGTGTGTTGAAAAGTCGCACCAACATTCTTAAGACCAAACATGATTTTATAGTATGCGAAGGTACCCTAAGGGAAAATAAAATCATTCTTATGTTGATCCGCAGGTAAAATATTGATTTGATTATAGCTGGAGAATCCATCCATTAAAGAGAATATTTCACTCCCGGGACAATCGTCAACGATCTGGTCGATGAAAGCGGTTGGATAATTATCTTTGGGAAAATCCTTGTTGATATCCCTATAATCAACACAAACATGAATCGTTCCTTGTTTCTTCATAACTGGAACAAGATTGGACACCCAATCAGTTAACGCTACAGGGTAGACAAAACCAACTTTAAGAAGTTTTTCAACTTTGAGTTTAATAACAACATCTTTGCATGGATGAACTAGGTGAAGACTCTGTCGAACGAGTTTAGTGTCTGGGTATGTCTTAATTTCATGTAAAATAATATCTGGATCAATGCCAGGCATCTCTTCGTAACTCCATGCAAAAACGTCACAAAATTCTTGGAAAAGGGCATTGTAAATTTGGATCTCATAAGGAGAACATGAGGCACCGATATGAACATTTTCCACTATTCCAGGCTTAATCGAAATATCTAGAGGGATGGTAGGTGAAATATTTCCCAATTTCCCTTCGTACAAAACATTACATGTTGGTCCAACAATAGGGGAATAGTAATGACAGTAGATGAATTTGAAATCCGTTGGTAACTCTCTATAGTCTTGGGTTCCATGAAGAGAATAGAATGATGATGCCCATCATCCCATGGGGTATCTTCCATGGACATAATTTTCATGATCATTTCATCAGTGTGGAATACCACATGAAATGGATCAGGAGACGTATCTAAGAGAGAAGGAGGAGAAAGAGTTGTTGATTGAATAGCCTGATAGGCCAATTCCACCAGACTTAAAGGCATTTGGTCGTCATAAAGAAAACAATCATCCAATATAGGTACTATCCAAGGGTCATAAGACTCAGGGGTTTCACCAAAAGTGGTATAAATCATGTTAATAAAAGAAACAAAATGAGGAGGAACATCGGGTGGAGGAATGGGGAAAGTACCCATTAACGATGAATCCTTTAAAACACCCACACCTACATTTTCATAAACAAGAGGTGTTTTCACTATGAATGGAACGTTACTAGTGCACGAATCGGAACTAAAGAAGGCGAGCTTATCTACAGTAAAAAAATTACCTTGGTGAGGGAAACATATCACATGGAAAAGAGTAGAAAAAAATGTGTGCATAGAATCAATCCAACTATGACCAAGTAAAAGGTTGTAATTGAGAGGTGCATCAAACACCTCAACCTCAACAGTAACTGCTTTTCCTTCTAACACAATAGATAACGAAGGAAGAACACCATAAGGTTTAAAGCCTATACCATTAAAATATTATAAAGTATTGTGTGACTCGGTAAGGGTAGGAGAGCCAATGGCTTTCCAACAAGTGATGGACATGACGCAAGTCAAAGCTCCTTCATCAACAACGGTTCAACAAGTATTCTTATTTTCCACAATGACTTGTATTTGAAACGTTAATTGATGAGGGAGCCTTGGAATGTGATCTTCCAAGTCAAATATTATCAAATTTGTATCGGTAGGATCGATTCCACCAATAGCCTTTAACAATGCCTTTTGTTGCGTAGGACAACGTTGAAGGACTTCGAGAGCCGACATTGCGGAAGGTGCTTGTGAAAGATCTTCTACAATACTATAGTTTTGAGCGGCACGTGTGTGGGGGTTAAATGATGAATTACGAACAACGCCCTTAGGAGGCGGACGAAGAACTATATCTAGACTCGGTATTTCGAGATGAACAGTGTATGAAAGACTTATGAATGAAAGCAATGCAAGATCCAAAACTAGAGGTTCTCCTAGATGGAGGGAGAAGACTATGATGATTACTTGTTCTAGTAAACCAGACTTATCTCTACATAAGTCATTATATCATCTGCAACATCCATGAGTCAGAATTCTACATCAGATGAATGCAAATGAATGCAAAGAATGTTCTCCAAAGAAATTGAATAAAGAGTGTATGAAGATCAATCTCAATACTTTGAGGCATACCAGAAAGAGACTCTTGTATGCATATAGAAGAAGATAACTTGGTGGAGAACCTCCAGTGGACAGCAGAAGTGTGGTGAAGATTTCCTATAACATCAAGATGACTACTCAGTAGAATAGATCTCATGATAACAGAAGAAGTGCCACATGGATATGTTCCAGTTTTCCAACTATGATATACTCTATTGTTCAGATCTACATGAAGCCTTCACAATGTTCCAGACTAAATTACATTTGAAATCAGGCATTACATTATCCATGATGAAGTCCAGAAAGGAGAAAATGATTCTCCAATACATATCTCCACAAATGAGCAGATAAGAAGACATTTTGGTAAAGCTTCTATCCAAGATGAAAGAGTTTGCATACTCAATATGGAGCTCGTGGAAACAACTTCCTTCTTATTGAAAAAGGAATAAATGACTCTCCAAGTTAGGAGGGAGCACTGAAAACATTATTGAAGACATTCATTTTCAAGATTGAAAAATAGTCCATCTTGGACAGATGCTTTCCTGTTCGAAAAGTGGATTGAGATTTCTGATGGACAGTCACTTCCCATTGTGGTTAACATGGGAAGTAGTCTGATTGCTGATGTATCATAGACAACGACTTCCCATTGTGGTTAACATGGGGAGTGGTCTAGGGCAGTCTCTCTTC
>JZKD02S1672964.1:314454-366579 GCA_000966675.3 Picea glauca | reverse complement strand
TCCTTCCTTTATTATTATCCAGCAAATGAAGGGATACAACCTATAGCAAAACCCGTTGTAACTTCCTCTTCTTTCTCTCACAGTCTCCTCTCTCAGAATACAATATTCACCACCAGCCATAGCCACAATACATTTCCCTCATAAAAGAGGGTTTCCTTCTAGGGAAAAAAACCCTAACATAATCTCTACAGTTAGATCTGCGACCTTATAATGAACGGTCCAGATTTACAATGAAATTACAATATACTTTTACAAGGAAATTTTTTCTTTGGGGGCTTCGTCCCCAAACCCCCATCGGGGGACGCTGCCCCCAAACCCCCGCTGGGGGTCCGCTTGCCCCCAGACCCCCCAGCCGGGGGGATAGGACCCCTGGACCCCGCAGAGGGGGTACCCCCCCTCTGCACTCCCCCGCGTGGAAGAGTGTACATACTTCTGGGGTGTAAATACTTCATGGGGTATAAACACGGCTGAAAGTAAAAGACCTATAAATCAGGAAGATAATCAGGCTCCACAACTAACATGGTGAACTGAAAAGGGGCAGGCGGGGTCAAAAAATTTGCCAAGAAATGATATGGATGAATGTGATAAGGGCGGAGAGATGAATACAATGGAATAAGTCTCAAATAATGGTGAAAAAATTTCCATTTTATATTTTTTTACACCTGCGGAGTTATACTCCAGTCTGAAGAATACTGCGGTGATGAAATCCACAAATGATTAACTAGAAAGAAATGTGTATTTACTTGGCAACCCAAACACAGTTGCGCGGCAATAGATCTGGTTTGTTTTAATTTGTTTATGTTTCTATCCCCCAAGGGTTAGGTATTCAAGGGTTCTACAATCAAGGGTTTTCCCTGTGCTATATCTCTCTGATATACGTGCGGGGTCCAACAACAGTACTCGGCCCAATATCTCAGGGCACTAACTAAGGAGGATAGACCGTGCCCTTAGCCGTACTACTCGAATACCCAAGTACTAGAGAGTATCTTCTCGAGTGTTGTTCTCGGTGACACTATAGCAGTCCGGTGGCCGATAGGTTTATCTAAAGAGGGCTTCAGGAAATCTAGGCCGATCTGTACACATGTGTTTTCTGATGCGCTACCACTCGAAGGGGTACCAACAAGGGTTACAAGGGTGGCCAATAGATGTGTGCCTAAGAACCACTTCTATTTCCTGCATGTATGAATCCCTCAACTGACGGTTTTTGTGCGTAATGACAGATCTCTATGGATTAAAGACATTGGAATACGTCTCTACCCTAAAAAAAATTCCCACAATTTCTGCCAAGGAAAGTGCTCTGATACCACTTGCAAGATACCAGATATAATAAATATGCAGAACATAAATAAAAAGCTAGAAATGGCAGAATAACAATAATATATCCAACATAATCTCCACAATAACACATAAATGATATAAGAACAACATAAATAACACTTTGATTCAGAAAGAAATGTTCATAGGCCTCTTCGAGGGGGCAACCTCCAATGAGAAATGCTCTGTTACAATAATCTCCAAGCTAGGGTTTTCATACCCTCAACCCTTATTTATACTAAATATGTCTATCAAGAGAAGCATCTAGAGGAAGATCCTTCTAGAAGCGGAAGCTTCTATTAGGTCTTCTTACATCTGCCTTATTCTATTTTATTGAAAGGCCTTATTAATATTGACCTTTAATACATCCAAATATATTGATCTACCTATGTGTGGGTTAGGACCCTAACACAAACAAAAATCGGTTTCCAATCAACAACAATCCAAAACTCAAAAAGATCAATAACAACTTATCTAGAAAGCAATCAGGGACGAATCCTTGAGATTATACCCTTGCAATAAGAAGTAAAAGATAAATCTTATGAAGCTTATGAAAAAAAATCAACACTTGAGAAACAATCAAATTCAGGCTAAAATATGCAAACTAGGCTGCAATTAATCATTCACTAGGATTAAAAATTCACCCCAAGAAGTAATGACAAATCTGGGCAAAGAAAAAAAGTTGAATGTCACTCCAAAAATTTGTACAGGAATCATCGCAGGTTGTAGAAGAGCACAGTGTGATGAACAAGGATCGTCACAGGAAAAGGTAAAAACACAGTGTGACATTGTCGCTCTGGTTTACACAAACAAGGTGCGACGATGATTGAACATAAGGAAAAAATGAAAAGAGGACAAAGTTTCTCAATGAAATTTCAGGACCAGGGAGTCAATATGGATCACCCAAAGACTCAGAGAATGAAATTGACCAAAAGTAGGCAAGCTAAACGAAAAAAGGAAGCAAAGACCAAAAGAGGATTTGATCCCCAGTATGGTCACCAATTTTGTTATCAAACAAATCGGTATGTGCGGACACAAACTAATCTCCCTAACTTCAATAAGAATATAGAACAAAACATGGAAGAATACAAGTTTCTCCTTAGATTTCATTGTCACATAAACTAGTTTAGAGGACAAATGGCATACCATTTAAATGAGGTTTGATCCTCGCTAATGTCATCCTTGCTCCATATTTGGATTTGTGGGATGGTGAACCTGTTTAGAAACACAAACCAACAAAGAGAGAGAACAACAATATATATATTCCAATGAAGTCTATGTATAAGATCAATGAGTTATATAATAAAAGTAGAGACACATTTATAGGGAAGAAATGTATTATTTCATTATATTAAATGAAAGTGGAGAATACAACCCATGCCTTGATGTTGCAAGGTCTCTTCCAATGGCCCTTAGCTTCAACACACACACACCTTTTCTCCAATTCTTTTGATGAAGAGCATTCACAACCTAACTTGTAATCTAAAGAAAAGCTATCACACGTACAATCTTCAGCAGAATTATTCATGCATAAGCAAAAAATTGCATTTCCCATGAGAGATCCCTCTTTATATAGGGTGAAAGAGGGATGGATGAGGAGATTAGGATGATCCCACTAAATCATAGAAGCAAGTAAGATCCAAACCGATCGGAGGCCACCTCATCTTCTAGAAGATTCATTTCTATAACTTTCATGAATTCCACCTTATCCTCTTGTTTGAGCATTGTCGTACCCTATGCACAAGCAACCTGCGGCGACGTCGCAATCTAGTTTTAGTGCAGCATGCGATGATCAAGCATCATCACACCCCAAACATTTAGCAAGGTGTGATGATCTCCTTTGATATGGTTTTTAAGGAAAGAATGATGATCCACTTTTCTCATGGAGAAATTCTCATTTAGTATCTTCAGGGAACATAGAAGTGAGTTATGCACATATCGTCAGTTGATCACATGGGTGACCAAAATTATATGTAACATCAGGGTTATATTGTGGTTGTGTGTTATTGTATTGCAGTTGCGCAGTGTTATACTTTTGTTGTGCAGTATTGTATGGAGATGGTATCTGGTTAAACTGAGGTGCAGCTTGCCATGTCATTATTTCTCCCTGCACTCTATAGGTGTATGATGTTCTTTCCCTCATCAAGTCCATTGTCCTACAATCTTTATCATCATGGCCCACTGATTTGAAAAAATTGTAGTATGAATTCTTGGGTACTGTCTAGTACTTTTGCATCATTGGACAATGATATGGATCACGTCCATGTGTTTTACAGATCTCGCACCATGGTCCTCCTATTGGCAAAGGGTTTGGAAACACTGTTTCCATATACTTCATGAAAGTTGGGCACTCATTCTTGTGGTGTCCTTTTGTCCTTCATGTAGTACATCAAACAACTTCTCTTTTCTCTTTTCCCTTATTTTGGTTCAGTTGAAATGTAAGGTTCTTCAGATCCTCCTTTAGCTCCTCTATTGTTGGATATATCTTCTGATATTGGTTCTCTTCCAGTTATAAGGCTTCCTGCAGAGCCTCTGTCGGAGTTAGAAACTTTTGTTGCCTCAAAGGGTATTTCAGATGTGGTAGCAGTGAATTCACAAAAATATTTCTATGTTTCATGTGAGTCATTACATACTTCAATTTACCCTTCAACCATTTGAACCTCTTATCGATCTCCCAAACAAACTCACCTGGTTTCTGCCTGATTTCAATCATCTCATTCATGTATTGATCTTATGAGATAGGCTTCTAAAATTTGTTTATCAACAGCCTCTTGACATCTGCAATTGTCCTTGTTGTTCCTGGTGGACTATTTACAGCTAAGATCATGTACCAATCTAGTTTGTGGTCTCTCAACATGATAGCTAGTTGTGCAAGTTTTGTATCCTCATCTATGATCTTATTTGCTTCCCAGATCTTCTCACAGATGAACAAATTCTTTCTAGGATCCTCTGATGCCTCTCCCTTGAACTCTGGTAACCTGATGGTGGGATCATGTTCTGTCATCTTGAACGGTGATGAACTACTACCTTCGCGCGGTGTAGATACTTGACTACTACTTCCTGAACTAGTTCCTCCAGTTGTTTCCCCTTGTTTATATGTGTTTCTTGTTGTCTTCCTTCCACTAAAATTCAGTTGTATAAATGGTGGTGTTCTTATTGGTGTATTAGTCGTACATGGGTTTATGGGTTTCACACTGACACTGACATGGATGGGAGTTTTTCCTTTTGTTCCCGCCCTTGGACCGTTTGTCTTCCTTTCATATTTTGTGCGCATGATTTCCTCAATCTTCTCCAAAGCACAAATATCCTCTACCTCTTCTTCATCACTGGCCAAGCCCTCTCTCAGCTACAATTCTCTTCTTATTAATTATCTTGTATTGGTAGGGTACTCCACTGTGCGTATTTCCCATTGTTTCCATTATCTGCTTGATCTGGTCCTCATCCATCATGATCAAGTCCATGGCCTCCTTTCCCTTATCCATATCACCCTCCATCCTTCCATCTCTGGTCAATGCTTCTCCCCTTCCCCCATGCACGTAGGTAAGTTTAGATGTCTGATGCCGTTGTCATTACACATTTGTTATACATTAATATATTGATTGAAGTGTACAAAAATATGATATAACTACCTCGAGTTCCTCTCAGGAAATCTTGCTCTGTTGCACTGTAAGACTTCGTGGTACCTACTGCAAATTCTGTGATAAACCCTGCGACAATACTGTCTAGCCAGAAATCTATTGCGTGTGTGAATTTGTTATAACTTCTTGATCTCCACAATATTCCACTCGATCTATCTGATTCAATTTGTAGGGTGGTTGTCTTTCAACCTCAATATCCACTCTTGCAACACATGCGGAAAATCACAGAAAAACACCTCATGCAGGTCGTTAAACGCGTACTTGTCCAGATATTTTTGTGGTGTTTTCTTAGGGTTTTTATTGTCCTTCTGCATGAACTCAAGCTCCTTTGTTTTCAACCAGCTTTTGATCTCTTCCTTCGTTGGATTCCACGATTTGAACATCCCCTTCTATACTTCCATTTTTTGCGCAATTCTTTCACGGATCCCACTCACTCAATCCCATGTAGTTCCAGCCAGCAACAGAACCATTTGTTGGTTATTCTTATCCTCTTATGCATTTGGGCTGACCCAGGTTTAGATCTGAACAAGTTTCCAAAAAAACCCTCTAAAATTATCAGCCCTCCTAGTAAACCAGAAGGAAACACAACACACATAATTTATTGTGCAGTCTCACCCGAGATAGTTCTATGGGCGACTGCAATGCTCAGGTGCTTGTAGTCTAGGAAAGAGTGGGGATCTTGGGATTTCATTTCATCTTCTTAGGCCTTGATCTGGTTGTTCTTTCTATTATTCTTAATATTCATTCATCCGCTAAATCTATGCATGCATATAACAACTCTAACATATAACATATCTCACAGGATTATTCATTCATCCATTCATAGTCTAACTACTTATAGAAGGAAAACATGCAAACAATCACAACACATAACACAGGTGTTACTGTGGTTACCCCTCCTGGGCTACATCTACAAAGATCTGGCTTCTTATGCTCTTTTATTTAGATTTCATTGTTATATGGTGTCGCGCACACTACAATTCTGGTCGTAAAACCACAAAATCAGTTCCAAAATCCTCTATGAGGTTTACTAGATCGCACCAAGCTCCTGAGCCTGTGATTTAACCCTCAATATCTAGCTACTCGACCCCTACAACTCAACAACTTACAAAAGTATGTCAAATCTTACAACAGTTTCCTTTACTGAATAGAACAAAACTTCGGAACAACCACAATGACGACGACTGTGACCTAAACCTCCTAGGTACTTGTTTATACTATTTTCCATCTTATCAGTCGTTACACTCTCTTACAAAAACCCTAACCCTAACATGGTTAGGTTTTCCTGTATGCACGCCTTGCATGCTTTCCTCCTTTGTGTGCGGCTTCTCCTCGCACATGTTGTTTTTCCTTCCAACTGTCTTTTTCAAAATTGAGCTTTGTTTTCCAAAAATGGATTTTTCCTCAAAATTAGCCTATGCCCAACATAAGTGTTTCCTTTCCTTTCTTCCAATTATGGATAATTTTCCATTGGTGCTTCCTCTTGTAACTCTCTGACATATATAAAAGCACTCATTACTCGATTTCAAATGATCTGTCATGACCATACTATTCATCAATGTCCTTCTGATGATATAACTTCTATTCAAGGTTTCTCTTTCCTTATTTTTTTGTGCCTTTTATTGCTTACCTTTTCTATGACCAACTAATTCCAACTGATTCCACTAATTCCAATTGTAGATGCACTGTTATGTATCTTCTCTGACCAATGTTTTTTGTACCTGCTAAGTATCCATATTTTTCCATAACTGTTATGCGTATTATCTTACCCATGTTTTATGTACCGTCTAAATATCCATCTTTGTCCATATGTTGAAAATTGTTCATGACTCTGCTACTCAAATGTCCACAAAATTGACCCATCTATCACTCTGTACTTCTGCTATCTGACTTCCCTAAATATGCCTCCGCAAACACTTCAAACTACTCAAAGGATGGTTCTTTGATTTGTAGTATCTATTGCATCAACTCCCCCTATTCAATATTCATATTTACAAGGAGTCTCCAAGCCGTATGGCTTAGAAAAATACCTGCTCTGATGTGGAATAATCTTCCTCTTTGTTTGTAGACTCATTATTTTTCGAAACTCTGACTTCTTTCTTTCTTCCTGTGAATTGATCTTGCACTACAATTCCTGAAATTGCCATCTCTTGGGCCTATTATTTATTCACCTTCTCTTCTTTTCTTTTTCGCATTACTGCCAATCATGCGATCTCTGGGACATGGTATTTATTCACATGTTCTTCTTGTTTTTCATTTCTTCTCCAAACCTTTCTATATTTTCCATATTCATTTTTCCTTGTAGATTTGTCTTCGTCTCAAACTATTGCCAATCTTGAGAGTATGGCTTCTGGGTGTCTTTCATTCATCAAATCTTCCTTTACATGTTCTTGTTTTCTTTTCTAAACTTTCTTACATATGATATCAATGTTCTCTTTAATAGAAGTATCCATCATGATTTTACAATCACGATCTATGTGTACATAGTTATGGAATTTGTAACATTCAATGTTATGTGGGTCCACATAAGCATTTCTTTCTTAAACATTTCTTCCATAAGCCCTGCAATCTGCAACTTTATGTCCAAAGTTATTACAATAAAAACAATGACCATAATAGAAATTTACATACCTGGGAGGGAATGATATTCTTTGTGGTGTAGTCCTTCTGAATTCCTACCTCGGTTGATCACGATCTTGATTGAAGCTTCTTTGTGGCTTGAATGTGGAGGATCTTATTGAAGATGTATCTCTATCATTTTTCCTTGATTATTGTTGACCATGATTCCTTCATTTGAGTAATTCTGCATAAATCTTGCTCTTTTCTTCATTCTTCTTTTGTGGCAACCTGGAGTGCTTTTGTTCAACATTCTCTACTGATGATGTGGATTTTTTTGTCTCTTCATCATTCTTGTTGAGCTTGAATATTTTGGCTCTCAATGTGACAAATTATTCTTCAATATTCTCAACCTCTTATTCTTTCTTCATCATCTAACTCATCATGAATTCTTTTGTTCGCTTTCCTTATTCAATTTGGATCGTCAAGGATATTATTTCATTTTTGAGTCTTCTTTCTTTCTGACCAAATTCTGCTTCAAGTTGATTTAATTCCTCAGTTATTTCCTTAAGATGATCTGCAAAAATATTATCTATTTTCTCTACTTCTTTTCTTTCAGCTTCCGAACACTACTTCTTTTACATTTCTTCATTTCTTAGTGCTTCTATCTCGGCTTCCAAACACAATTTTTCTTCCATATGGCCTTTGCATGTTTCTTCGATCTTTCTAGCTTCTTCTAGCTGAGCTTTCAATTTCACGATGACATGTTGAGATTCTTCACAACTTTCTTGAGAATTCTTCTTGACTAATTGTTCCTTAAGAAAATTTTTCTTATTCCTTTCTTTTGTCAATTTGTCTAAAGCACTAATCAACTATGCTTCAAGGTATACTATTCCTTCTTCACAATCTTCTTCTTCTGAATCTATTTTACATTATGAGCATCTTTCTTCTTGTTTTGTTCTTGCATCTTCTTTAGCATTCTCTAGATTTGTGATGGGAGATTCCTCAAAGTAGAGATTATGTAACTTATCCCAAATTTATTTAGTTGATGAACGTTTTTTAACCTTTTCTCTTACCAAATCAGGTAATCCTTCCCATATGAAATCCATAGCTAATTTTTTTTGTTTATTTTCAATTCCTTCTTGGTTGTTGTTTTTGGCTTCTTGGTAGCGGTATATCCTATAACAACTGAGTACCAAACATCATACCCATGTGCTCATAAAAAATATTTCATTATGTTTCTCCCCATCTCATAATTCAGACCATTCTGACCATCCAACTGTGGTATTCCATTTCTATACAAATTGTTTCTCTCCATGATCTCCCCTCCATTGGTTAAATTTTTTTCTAAAGGAACCTACTTTGATACCAATTGTTGGAATACTGAGAGAGAGGGTGAATCAGTATGAGCACTTTATACCACTTTTAACCACAATATATAAACTTCAAATTAGTCAATAGTGTATCATTAGTATATCATCAATATATCATCATTATATCATGAGAATATAAACATAAGAAGAATCACATCAAGTACACAATATACCAGAATTTATGTGGAAACCAAAATGGGAGAAAACCAAGGAATTTTTTCTTGTATATCAAAGAATACATTCATTGGAAGCACCACCTTCCCAATTCTCCAACTACAACTAAAAGGAGGCTACTAACCCCTATTTACATTCTCCAACCTAAAGGAAGCTACAACTCCCTCAATTCTCTGGCTCCAACCAGAAGGAGACTACAACCCCCTGATTCACAGGCTTCAAATTGAAGGAAGATACAACTCTCTAAATTATCTGGATCAAACCAAAAGGAGGCTACAACCCCCTAATTCTCAGGCTCCAACCTGAAGGAAGCTCCAACTCCCTCATTCTCCGACTACAACCCCCTTTCCTTGTTATGTCCTGCCACCCTGAAATATAAGTGTAAACTAAATTGTCACTACCACAATCATTTCCATTGTCACTGCCACTGTCACATCAACATGTAACATGTCAAACTGTCACTATCATTTTCAACCTGTCACTATATCCAACCTGTCACTGTCACCGATATTCAAACAGATTGATGCAGGAGCATCATTCCACCTCAGTAAATGCGCCAACACGCAAAAACACAATGGAGAAAGGGAGAGGCACCAACCCTCCCATTTTTAAAATTTGAAATATGATCCTATACAGATTTAATGTTGTAAGGCTGATAAATGCCAAGCCATGCATTTGTACAGGTAGTGGATAGGGTTACCTTAAATGGTCGTCTGCAGCAGGTCCAGATCATAGTCAGGTTTGGACATTCATTTATGGAATGTAGTCGTAGAGGTATGGTGTCGTAACTGAGACAGTGATGGCACTAAGGCGGTGAAGAGGATAAGCTCGTAGAGCCCTCATTTTGTAATTAGGAGACTTGAGAGAGAGATCTCGGGCAGAAAGAGTCTTAGGAGAATTAGGAGGTAGAATAGTTCTGAGAGAGATCTTGAGAGAACTGGGACTCTGTTGTAGTCCATTTTTTGTAAACATCTGTATAGACACACAGAGATAATAGAAAAACAGTTTTTCTTGCACATGGTGTGTTTGTATGTTTTTGTTTATTGTTATGTTTTTATGTCATTCATGTTGTGAATGCCTGAATTGTGAATGTTAGGATAAGTTTCAATTGTTTCTTTTCTTTTGATTCAATGCAAGGTGTGCACACAGAATGCAAGGAGTGCGTTGACAGGATTTGTTTTGATTCTGAAACTTAGAAGAGATAGCACAAAACTTTCCCTTTGCAAGGAGTGCAAAGTGACTGTTACAAGGAGTGCACATTCGTCCATGGAAACTTGAACCTGCGTAAGAATCTGGTGCAAAGTGTGCACAGAGAAAAAGGATAACGCCAGGAGGGTGAGAGGAATTTATCTTCGAGAAATCCTCCAGATCTGAGTTATCAAAATCCCTGAGATGTAAGGAGTGCGCGAGAAGTCAAAACTTCATGAAGGCCAAGATCAAGAGGGATATCACTTTCCAGAAGTGTAGTCGAAGTCCGAGAGACGGGCTCACAGGAATTTCAAAGGTAGAGACCTTTGAAGACTTAGAAACTTTCTTAGTCAGACGAGTCGACAACTCAGGAGGAGGAGAAAAAACAGTCATTTGATCGGTTGCGGAGGGAATATGGATCGTTGGGTTAACGTCCAGTGACTAAAGGAAGCACGGGGAGAAGATCATACCTAGACCTTTAGATCTGAGTGTGTGGACCAACAATTGTTGGATCCAGAGATAAGTACACGAGCTTTAACCCTTGGGAAGCACACAGGGTAAGCAACCTTGTGAAACGCAAGTTCGCGAAATGATCATAACCATTAATCGAAGGAAAGTGTGGGCCATATATATGGTCCCAAGAAACTCATGAGTTCAGATATCGAGAGAAGAAAGGGGAGCCATCCTCCAACTCCACGAAACAAAAAGTCCCGAGTTCATGAAGGAGAAAGCGGGATCGTTGGATCACACGAATTGTGGATCGATGATCTAACGTGAGTGGAGCCCAGATTTCAGGTTTCGGAAGTCGAGAGGACGAGCGAACAAAACCTTTCGGGGACATGAAATTTGAAACCGTGAAGCACTTAAGATATTGGCCCCAGGTCATAGTGAGGGGTCACATCATCGAAGGTTAAGGGAGGAACTAACACGCGCTAGGCCCCATTTCGAGACTTCGGGAGTCAAAGAGTCGGGGTTAGAGCATGTGAAAACACCCGACATGCAAAGTTGTGAAGCGCTTGTTGGTCAGGTGAGTGGTCATAGTCATGATCACAGAAAAGAAGGTGCTTAGTCCGAGAAGAGCTAGCACCTAGTTCGCGTGGAAGTTGAATAATGTTCATGAGAGAACCCACGAGTCTCATGCGACTTGTGCATTTGGAGAAAGGACCTGTGTAAGTGGGTTTGGGGTCCAACAGAGACCCAAAGAGTTGATCCGACTCAGTTTCTTGATCGATCCTAGACCGGGAGGTCGCACATCCCTTAGAAGAGAAGTGGAGTCTGCATCAAGTGGTATCAGAGCTAGTTTTCATCTGTAGATTTCAGGCGAAAGCGAAAGAGGAGGAGGTCGTTATTTTGTTTGCAGACAACAGACAAAGGAGAGATGGTGAAAGGAGATGACCTGATAACATCAGGTGGTATAAAAAATAGGAGTTTTCCTATAGACAATGGGTGAAAGGAAGCCAGAGTGTTGATGATCGGTAAGAAGTTTGTTGCACGCGCACGGTAGCAACGGAATTTTAAACAGCCAGGTGAGATGTGAGAGAAGATGGAGATGATCGCAGATGTAGAGTGATCCATAGACTTGCCAGGAGGGCAGGTAGAAGTGGAAATGGCTACTAAAGGCCATGAGTGTGGTTTAAGAGAAGGCCACAAGCAAAAAATAAATCCAGAGATGGATATAAATCTCAATGAAATAAGAGCGAGGATGGAGCAGCTGAAATTAAAAATGCAGCGAGATGCTAAAGCTCATTGGGTGTATGAGTGGCCCATGAAGAAGAAGGTGAAGTGGCCAGTCAAGAGGTTTTTGGCCAGAGGATAGCAACAGTTATTAAAGAGTTGGTTGAGGATGTCAAAAGCCTCAGAGATGAATAAGAAGTGATTCACATCTGCGAACCAGAAGTTGGGAGACACCTCAGTGATGAAGAGGAGGTGACATCAGATAAAGATCTCATAAACTGCCAGGAGAGCAGAGATGGATTTTCACATTGCCAGGTGGGCAATGAAATGAGATCATTGGAGGATCTCATAGACTATCAAGAGGACAGCAATGGAAATTCATATTTCCAGGTGGGAAATGATATGAGATTAGCAGAGGATTTCATAACCTGTCAGGTGGGCAGAAATGGACTTTCAAGTTTCAAGGTGGGAAATGGAAAGAGATCAGTGGAAGGTCTCATATACTGCCAGAGGAGCAGTGTTGAAAGTTCAAATTTCAGGTGGGCAATGAAATGGGATCATTTGATCTCATAGACTACCAGGTGGGCAAGAGAGAAGTCCCAAATTGCCAGGTGGGCAGGGGGAAAGAGATAAGACTGTCTAAGAGTCTCATGGACTCTGTTGAGAGTTCATATCAACAAGGAGTGCTGATAGGTGAAGATTCATGTGGGTTTGAAGACCATGTGAATGAAGATGATGAGAAGTTAAAAACTCTCACCATCCAGGAGGAGGATCAGAAGAGTATTTTGATCATTGGAGGGATCAAATAATTCCTACCAAACAGCCAAGTGAAGGCTAGTGCACATGATGAAAGTGAAACAACAGGGGAAGGACAACCATCGATGACTATCATGATGAAGGAGAAAGTATCAAAATCTTCCTAAGGAGAAGAATAAGAGGAGCACACAGTTGAAATGATCACTTGATGGGAGATAGAATTGAGGATGTTGGAGGATTGGTTGGACAATCTAGAACCAAAAAATTGTTGCCATAAGACAATCATGCAAATTTCATGAGAAGAATATTCGATAGAATTGCTCAAAAGTTCCAGCCAGGAAGCTGAACCAAAGATGACTGCAGCACTGGAGCCTGCATTAGAAGAGGAAGCATACAACATAGACTTTGTTGAGTTGCATGAGGAACTAAAAATCCTGGAGAGAAGTAGGCATATCCAACATGATAACTTGGAGACATATGGAGGAGCATACCAGCCAAGCGAGCAATTAAAGGAAGCTGGAGATATGCCAGCAGGAGAACTAGCAGAAGCAAAGTTGTCAGAAGGAGGAGTTGAACATCAGATCAATGATGGGACTGTGGAATTGGAGTCTGAAGTCGAGTGGAAAAATAGTGCCATAAGGGGAAGTAAAGACAACATGGGGGATCAAGATGATCTACTCACTGATAAGCTAGAGTTGCAACCAAGAAGACTGCATAAGAAGAGCCAGCCATTGGATCAATTGGAAAGGGTGATAGAGTATGTCGGGAAGTTGATGATGAGGTCAGCACAAGAAGCAGTCAGCAAAGGAGAGCTGAACATGAGAGAAACTGCAACAACAGTAGGGAAGAAGAAAGAGAAGAAGAAGTAGCAGCAACAACATAGCTAGAGAGGAGCAAGAGGACAACTCCAAGGAGGAGTTTGGGATCCAAGAGGATTTCAACACTAGAGAAGAGGAGCTTATGAGAAATATCTCATGATTTTCCCAGCAGTAGAGTATGATGCAAGAGCATCGCTCCACCTCAGCAAACGCACTAGCATGCAAACACTCAATGGAGAAAGGGAGAGGCACCGACCCTCCCATTTTAAAAATTTGAAATATGATCCTATACAGATTTCGTGTTGTAAGGTTGATAAATGTCAGGCCATGCCTGTGTACAAGTAGTGGATATGGTTACCTTAAATGGTCATATGTAGCAAGTCCAGATC
This sequence comes from Picea glauca, assembly GCA_000966675.3. Taxonomy (NCBI): domain Eukaryota; kingdom Viridiplantae; phylum Streptophyta; class Pinopsida; order Pinales; family Pinaceae; genus Picea; species Picea glauca. Next base: position 352,699 of record JZKD02S1672964.1, on the reverse strand, counting down.
ATAGTCAGGTCTGGACATTTATTTATGGAATGTAGCCGTAGAGGTATGGTGTCGTAACCGAGACAGTGATGGCACTAAGGCGGTGAAGAGGATAATCTCGTAGAGCCCTTGTTTTGTAATTAGGAGACTTGGGAGAGAGATCTCAGGAAGAGAGAGTCTTAGGAGACTTAGGAGGTAGAATAGTTTTGAGAGAGAGATTGAGAGAACTGGGACTCTGTTGCAGTCCAGTTTTTGTAAACATATGTATAGAAACACAAAGATAATAGAAAAGTAGTTTTTCCTGCACATGGTGTGTTTGTATGTTTGTGTTTATTGTTATGTTTTTATGTCGTTCATGTTGTGAATTCCTAAACTGTGAATTTTAGGATAAGTTTCAATTGTTTCTCTTATGTTGATTCGGTGCAAGGTGTGCACACAGAATGCAAGGAGTGCATTGACGGGATCTGTTTTGATTCTGAAACTCAGAAGAGATAGCACGAAACTTTCCCTTTGCAAGGAGTGCACAGTCGTCCATAGGAACTCGAACCTGCATAATAATCTGGTGCAAAGTGTGCACAGAACAAAAGGAGAATTCCAAGTCGGAGAGAGGAATTTCTCTTCGAGAAATCCTTCGGATCTGAGTTATCGAAATCCCTGAGACGCAAGGAGTGCGTGGGAAGTCGAAACTTCACGAAGGTTAAGCTCAAGAGAGATAGCACTTTCCAGAAGTGTAGTCGAAGTTCGAGAGACGGACTCACGGGAAGTTCAAAGGTAGAGAAATTTTAAGACTTAGAAACTTTCTGAGTCAGACGAGTCGACAACTTAGGAGGAGGAGAAAAAACAGCCGTTTGATTGGTTGCAGAGGGAATCTGGATCGTTGGGCTAACTTCCAGTGACTAGAGGAAGCACGAGGAGAATATCATATCTGGACCATTAGATCTGAGTACGTGGACCAATATTCATTGGATCTAGAGATAAGTACACGAGCATTAACCCTTGGGAAGCGCATAGGGTAAGAAACCTCACAAAACCCAAGTTTGTGAAATGATCGCAGTCGTTGATCGAAGGAAAGTGCAGGCTGTAGATTTGGTCCCAAGAAACTTGGGAGTTCGGATATCGGGAGAAGAGAGGGGATCCATCCTCCAAATCTGCAGAATGCAAAGTCCCGAGTTTGTGAAGGAGAAAGTGGGACCTTCAGATCACACAGATTGTTGACTGGTGATCTAACATGAGTGGAGCCCATATTTCAGGTTTCGGAAGTTGGGAGGACGAGCAAACAAAACCTTTTGGGGACGCAAAACGCGAAACCGCGAAGCGCTCGAGAGATTGGCCCCTATTCATAGTGAGGGGTCACGTCATCGGAGGTTAAGGGAGGAACTAGCATGCGCTAGGCCCCATTTCAGGACTTCGGGAGTCGAAGAGTCAGGGTTAGCACACGTGAAAACACCTGACATGTGAACCCGTGAAGCACATGTTGGTCAGGTGAGTGGTCACAGCTGTGATCACGGAAAGGAAGGCGCTTAGTCTAGGAAGAGCTAGCACCTGGTTCACATGGAAGTTGAATAGTGTTTAGGAGAGAACCCGTGGGTGTCATACGACCTGTGCATTTGGAGAAAGGACCTATGTAAGTGGGTTTGGGGTCCAGCAGAGACCCAACGAGTCAATCTGACTGATTTTATTGATCGATCCTAGACTGGGAGGTCGCACAACCCTTATAAGAGAAGAGGGTTCTGCATCACATATCCTCTCACATGGATCATATACCAGGGACACCTCTTAACTAGATGTTCAACATCACCAAGACATGTCTCTACCAAGCATGTACCAAGATCACCAGCATACCATCACAATATATGTGTCTCAACCATGTACCAAATCATGTACCAAACCATCAACCTGTACCATACCAAGCATCAATCGTGTACCATAACATGTACCACAACAAGTGCATCAACCATGCACCAACACATGTACCAAACTATGCATCAACCATGCACCACAAATTGTATCATATGCCTCAACCATCAACCATGTACATCAACACCATACCAAGTACCAATCATGTATCATAACATGTATCAACCATGTACATCAACACCTATACCATACCATGTACCAACAATGTATCTCAATCATATACCATATCACTCAATCATGTCATACACCAAGTACCATAGGATATATCAAGCAAGTACCATCAATGGTGTACCTCAACCAAGTACCAAAATCACCAAGAGATGTATCTCATACATATCTTGTGATATACCAAGTGTAATCCTCAACAATGTATCAATATCAATGACAAACATACACCATGTTTCAATCCTTCAAGAGTATATCAAGAATAATCCTCAAGCATGTACCATAGCATCATCACCATATAACCAAACTAGATACCAATAAAACCAAGATGTACTACTACTCAATGTACCATACAAATGTCACAAAGATGTACCATGCATCAACAAGACATGCCTCTCAAGAATGTACCATACCATCACCAAGCATAAGATATAATTACATAAGAATACTTGTGACCTGTGGTTGACATGTTGTACTATAACACTGGCATGTAACACTATCACATCCTTTAGCATCCTGGTACCAACATTCTCCCCAGTTTTGTCTTGTCCTTGTGGGACAAATACTACCTATCACCTGAGGCCTCATGTGATGTCCCTTAGGCTACTCGTGGAGTTTCCTCGCGTGACACTCTCAAGCTGACCCGCGAGGGCTTGCTAAATTAGGGTTACAGAAAACCCCTTGCACTCTTCAGCACTGAAAATTTTTCTCTTTCCTTACACTTTCTTTGTTACCTTAGTCTTTCCGTTAAATTTACCAATAAACCAAAATACTAGACCATAACATTCTCACAAGATAGATATTCAATGTAAGTGTGTGTGTTTATGAGAAACTCCTTGAGGTGTTTATATATTTTTTCATAGTAACATATTTCCTTAATCTTAGGGCTTCAGTATTTTCTTGACACAACAACTTTACCCATTCATTAATTAACTTGTAACCAACTAGAGGCTTCTTGACCATTCTTCGAGGCTTTCAAATTCACAAAGTCATATCTCCCTAACCATGAAGAACCACATGGCTTACCACCTATCACTAGAAACATCGCAACAAAGACTATACATCTATGAGTGTCTCACCTACATTTACACTATCCTTCATGTTGATATTTCTCAAACAACTTCAGGTACCATAACCACACCTTCGGGGCTTCATGTAGACTTCATCAAATGCACCCAATACATCTAATGTGGGGCTTCATGTAGACTTCATCAAATGCACCCAACACATATGCTAACATAAACCACTCCACACCATCAATCTCAACCAAATATATAGGACTTATGAACTTCTCCAAGGGTTGACATCATTCTATAAGGGTTGACATCAATGACAACCAACTGTCCAACAAGATTATCGCAAGTTGAAGGAATTGACTATAATGAAACCTTTGCCCCTATAACCAAAATGAAGTCCATTTGCCTTGTTCTGGCCCTTATAGCCTCACATAAATGGGAGGTCCATCAGACGGATGTCAAATCTTTCTTCTTGCATGGGGATTTGCAAGAAGAAATCTTCATGGAACAACCTCTTGGATATGTCCAAAATTACTCTAGCCTTGTTTGTCGCCTTGATCCGAAAATCCTTAGACACTACTTATTTCTTTACAATTTATACATGCAGCATATAACTTGATTTAGAATATTTTCCTAATCGTATTGAGGGGATTTGCATAAAAATGATGATGTGCTCTTTATCCAAAAACACATGAAACGATTATTAATTTGCAGAATGATGAGATGACACAACAAAAAATAAAATAACTCAAATTACATATGTAGATGACATATATTACTTCATCTTCAAAGTCTCTTTAGATAGCATGATTGTCTTCCAACATCTCAAACACCAATTACATTACAACTTGAGCTTGCAAAAATCAATTTTAGTGGATTCTCTTTAATTCCACTACTCAAAACAAGAAAATTAGTTCACCATTAGAATCCTTGCGAAAGTCTGAGAAATTTGACTATAAATTCAAGAAAATTTTGAACTTTCTCAATTTCACCCTCTTTACACGCCAAACGATGCACTATGGTGCTCATTAATGGAAATTTGGACTAAGAATTTTACAAATGACCTATGATCATAAAATAGACCTCAAATTCATACTCCTTGCGAAAAATCGTGAAAAATGAGTATAAAGTTTCCTAGGTGTTATTAATATAACTCATGAAACGCTTTATGAAACACCATATTTGGTATCCTCTTTTGCAAGAAAATATATGCAGTATGTACAACCTCTAAATTTGTGCCTGCATTGAACATATTTCCACCTCGGGATATGTTCCCTCGGTCTATGTGTGAACATTGAAATATGTGCCCTTAATATAGGTCGTGGGCCTCTTAACTCCTATCTGGATTATGTGCTAGGAATTAACTATATGGTTAGGCGGATCCCTAACAAACCCATTATTGTAGCGGAATTGGTTAAGTGTTGGTGCATATGATTGGCGAGTCGGGGGTTCAAGCGCCACCGACCGTCAGTACATACATTGTTTTGTTATATTGTTATTAAACCATATATTATATATATATATATTACATGTGGTTAAACTCTCGTGCAAGTATAGGAATGGTGGTTATATGGAACAACAACCATGGGCTATGGGTCGAGGGATTATTCCCTCGGCCCTTTTTTCCACCCAAAAAACTTTTATGCAAACTCAAATATAATCAAACTCATAGTCTTAATAATACTCATTGTGTGGTGTATTGGTAAGACACTTGAGTAAGGTTAGGGAAGTCGGGGGTTCAACCCCCATCGAATCCTATACAAAATATTTAATATACATAAACCATAATAGACAATGGGAGGATCCCATGTGGAAGCCTCTCATTGGCTTATCTCTACCACATGTCTCCATGTGATTAGTCCACCTAGACTATATGGATCTGCCACTTGTCAACCTGTGACTTGTCCACGTAACTTGCCTAGTCAATGTACAGTCAGTCCACATAGAACCTTGGGGGTGTGTCCATGTCATCATCGTACAATTTTATATTCATGCCATGTGTCACCCTTCCAGTGGTGACATGTGTCACATTTTCCCCCTTTGACTTTGACTTTTGACCAAACTTTGACCGCTCATAACTTTTGCATGCAATCTCCATTTGACTTGTCATTTGCATCGGTGGAAAGTTGAAGATGAGCTATATGCATTGATATCACTTTCGAGAGCATTTGAGATACCTAATTTTTTATCTTTTATGGATCCTCCTTGACCTCTATGAGAATTCTGGATCCTTCTTGACCTCTTGAGCATTCCTTAGATCCTCCTGGATCACACCTTTTCACTGAAGAACTTTTGGACCTACAAAAGTATAGATATCCAACAACTTAGTGATGATAACTCACTCTTCCATCTTGTTGAATCTTATGGAATTTAGTCTCCATATTGGGTCTTCAATCTTAGATCTCAGGTATTATATTAATGTACTTATGTCTATTTTTCTAAAACATGGCTCTGACTCTAGCCTCTGGCACTTTCACTAATAGTTCTGGTTCTGACTCATAGATTCCCTGACAACAAAAGTCTTTTCACTAAATCTCTGTAATACCCGAATATTGTATTCAACATCCATTCTCATCTCCTTATGTTGAATATAGTCTATCTCAGCCAATATGAAACCAAGTCAAATGTTGATCTATTCCTTTACCTTTTGGATTTGTTGTTCCTGTACTGATTATGTATCTGTAGGAGTATCTAAATGAGTTCTTTTTCCATTACTCTCCTTCCTCTGAAAAAACTTGATATGTATTGTTATCATTTGTACTTGTCTTGCTTCTATTCAAGGTATACATCCACATGAACATGACATAGTATTTTGAAGATTCTTATAGCTTACATCTTTATGCCTCTTATTTCTAAAGAGGAATATTTCTCCTTTACTAGCTCTAGAAGTTTTTGCATTACTTTTATGCCCTTTCCGCTTCCTATCTTTGTGTTCTAACTTCATACATACTTTTGTTCCTACGCCTTCGGTTCTTTAGAATTAAGAATGTTAACTTAGAAAATTCAATCCATATGTATTCCTTTAGTTGTTTACAAGAAATTACAATTGTCTATATTGTTGTCTAAAGGCTTTAGAAATATTTATAACGAGATTCCTCTCACTCTAAAACAAAGTGGCTATATATAAATCCTTTTTGCAAGATTCCTCTCACTTAGAATGAAGCGGTTGTATAGAAATATATTTAACAAGATTCCTCTCACTTCTAAAAATTTGTAAGGTGGCTATATAGAAATCCCTTTAATGAGATTCATCTCACTCTTAACATCATATAAGATGGAAATATAAAAACTCTCTTACAAAATTCCTCTCACTCTTATCTACATATAAGGTGACAACATAGAAACTTTACAGAGTTCCTCTCACTCTTATAATTTACAATGAGTGGCTCACAAGCATTCTAATAGACTTTAGGAGATATCTACATATGCATATTACATTTACAAATATACATATTTACAATTAAATTTTTAGATGGATTTCTTATGGACTCATTCTTCCCATTGTATTGGGAGGAGTCTCGCAGCTTCCCACCTATGACAATTCCTCTGACGTTGATGTCGAGTCGGACATTGAATTTGATGTAGAATTTGATGATGAATCCAAGAAACCATTATACCAAACTATAGGCCTTCCCAATAACCTATATAACCTATCCTTGCAAACACCAAGAACTATTGTTGTGTCTGGAGAAGATTCCCTTGTGTTAGCACTAGAATTCACCTCTTGATTGCAGGGGAGGTAAGCCCAGTACCCATCATTTTTATGTCACAATGAATAAATTTAAGGGGGTTCTAATGGACACAAACTTGGGATAATATCGCTTTAACTCGGAAAAATGGGTTGGCATGCACAGGTAGATGAGGTCTTGATCTAACTTCAGTCAGTAGGTTGTGATATAGTGGTGAGTAGGAGGGAGAACTTAAGAAATATGTGAAGGTATGCTATGGACATCCAATCTTCCAACAACCTAAGGAGGAAAAGCTTCAAATACAAAATCCTCTTGAATCCAAAACTTCAGGAAAATGAAGACACTATAACAATACTGCAATCAAACATACATCACGATATGGTTACAATAACTCAACTGGATCATCCATGCTCGAGCCTTCAGAATTAGAAGAAAAAGAGATGAAAATAAAGTTGATTTTCATTAAACAAGAAGTCTCAAATGGAAACACATAACCAGAGAACCAGAGGCTTCATTAAAACTTTACAAATCGGGAGTGTTGCTCAACCATTCGACCCTAACAAAATATCAAAACTACCTATATATACTAAAAATTGTTGCAACTACCAGGAGCGTGATCGGGCCCTTGCATTCAAAGTTTCCAGTCGGTGCCCGCTCTGTCATAATGTGCAGGCCTTCTCATGTCAGATGTGAGACAGACACAATTATGCGTTTTACAGGAAAATCCATCCAGGAGGAAACTTCGGGTGGACAGTCTGCCTTCATGGCTACTCTTTGCAACGCTTTCCATTTATGGGATGAGATGATGTCACAACTTTCACACTATATTAAATAACTTCCTTCATTGGGATCAGGATGAAGCCTAACACCCATGAATGTTTCCAGGCGGTGCCCATGACTTGATCTTCAAGTCAATCCTGACGCCTCGAGGCTCTGCAAATCTTCCCCTATGACCAATACAGGAGTTGTAGGTGCTAAGTTCCTTTGTGGACCTGTCCTTCATTGATATGACCTCCGACTGTGACCAAGCGTTTACCCAAAAAGTACCTCGCGTCTCAGGTGCTTTGATGTGAGACACTCCCGACTCTCTCGATTTCCGAACACGTGAACTGGAGCCTAGAGAGCGCCAAATCCTTTCTTAACCTTCAACAATGTGATCCCAGCTATGACCTGGGGCTCAACTTCCGAGCACTTCGCAACTTTGTGCTTCGCATTCTCGGAACATTTCTTGTCCCCCTTCTTTCGAAACCTGAACTTGCACTCGCGTCAGATCGACGGTCCACGATTCCCCGTGATCCAATGGTCCAAATCCACTACGCGCTTCACGAAGTTTACTTTTTATTCATTCCAAAAATCCCAAGAATCGCTTCCACAAACCATCGGATCAGCTGCCACCTGTCCCCTAAGATCCACGGTCCAAATTTACTTTGGATTTTGGAACTCGGGGAGCTTGTGCACTTCGAGACTTCGGAACTTCGGCACCTCTTACTTGAAAAATCCTGCAACGACTTTCTCCGCAGCCCGGATCTAGCGCCACGTGTCTCTTTGGATCATATGACTCATGCTCACTGCAGGTTTCGAGACTTCGAACCTTTGACAAACAACTTTAATAATATTTTGAATCCCTGATCCCTGTGAACCATCGATCTGTTATTCTCAGGAATGTTCGTCGCTGAAGTTGATCTCGCCTGTTGCTTTCATTTCGAGCCCGAAGTGGACTACTCTGAATGCTGCTCTTTGACGTTTCTCGTGCAGGCCATGAACTTGGAAAACCTGTTGCCCTTGAAAACTATATGTGATAACATTGGGATCCACAGGGGATGGCATGCTCCCTGCGAGTTTTCAAGAACAAGCAGTTCCAGTCGCCTTATGTATTGGGCTATGGAGTCGAGATCAAAACTTTCACTGAAGAAAATAGGGAAATATGTACACACTACTCTACTAAAAAAATGAAAACAAACACATGGGCTCCAGAAGGAGCTTATTTATGTACAATCTTATACTAACTAATTTTTACAAAGTGCTAGGTGAAAGCAAACTTCCACCATATCCATTCAAGCAACTCCCTAGCTGCAAACTTGTTTACTCTTTCACTGATCAAATAAAAACAATGCAATTGTGACAGCAAAATGATTATGCTTTTCAGCTCTTTGTTGATTAAGGTTGGTTGTCATTGATGTCAACCATTGAAAAAAGCCTGGTAGCACAACGGTTTGGGTAATGGACCCAAGTTTTTTTGATGTAAAGATGACTCATTATTGTCTTGTCATGGTTGATAATAAGTAGATATGGATTAAATCCAAAGTGGTCCCCTTATGGTGAAATCCCTCACGGGAAGACACTTTGCATATTGAGTTATCATAGAAGTATGGTTAGAGAACCCATGCTTATTTGTGGAATAATGAGATGAAGGTCAATGAATTTATCAGTGAAACTATCCTAGATTGATATTGCTTGTCATGCCATTTTCGGTGGTATGAGGAACATCACATAACTCATCACGGTTAGAGAGTTATGGCCATGAGAAATTGGAGAAAACCCAGGTTTGGGTAATGGACACAAGTTTGTTTGATGGATAATGGTATACGTTTTGATATATTTGTAGGTAATACTATTCTATATGAATAGTGCATTTCATTCCATTTCTGGTGGTATGTGGAATATCCCATAACTCCTCACGGTTTGAGAGTTATGGATTTACGAAGTTGGAGGACCCTCATATGTCATCTAGAAGCCCCAAAAGGTCAAAGTAGTCCAAGTGGTTTAAGATATTTTAGAAGGTAAATACTAAATTCAAGTGATGAGTGTACTATAATTCAAAGTGAATACAAAATAAATTATTTAAATAATAAATTTAATGGAGAATTAGAAGTGGGTTAACCCTAAAATAAGGAAAGTGGGCAAAGTGACCTAGAAGATGTTTTTAAGGAAGCTACTTGGAGAGTATAAATAAGAGGAAAGGCTCTCTCATTTTAGATTACACTTGAGAATATTTAATACTTATAGGTGTCTGAGGTAACCAAAGAATATCTGAGCCAAATTTCTGAGGGAAGGTGAAGAAAAGAAGGCTGGAATTCAAGGAAGGATAAATTATTTTGATGATGTTTTCTAAGGTATGTTATTTACAGGTCATCTCACCATTTTCGCAATAAAAAATTTTCTATAACGATTCAGACCGTGAAATTGATATTCCATTGAGGAAAAATATTCAATTATGTGTGGTAAAAAATTAATCTTGTGGGTCATTGTATTTTTGGAGTTACGCTCTATGGAAAATAGGGTTTGTGGCTAGTCCTGAAACTAGTCTAAAACAAGTGTTTCGGGTAAAAAAACCATAACTTCTTCATAACATATCCAAATTCAGTAAGATGAAATGTGTTGGTTATATTACAGTCTTTAGTATTTTGTCTAACATTTTCATATCCATTCAACAAATATTCCATGTGGGGAATGCTCTACAAGGTCGCTCTCTAGAATAATCTAGAATTCAGCAAGGTATGCCATTTTTGCTATAATTCATTTTATGAGAGGTTACAAGTAATGAAACCTGGATGAATTGTACAAAACAAACTAAAGAACATTTTGTATCAGTTTCAGATATTTATTCATTACAGGTACAAAGTTATGATTATTTCAAGTTAGGGTTGTTGAATAATCCAAAACTAGTCATGTGAGACTAAAGAAAAGTTTGATGAAAATGATAATCTCGTATTGTCAAAGTTAAGGAAGGTTTCTAGGTATGTGATCATATACACCAGGTCTATTACAGAGTTACATATCATATTTGGATGATGAAATTGATGAGGGATTTTTATTAAAGTACATGTTGGGTACATGGTTGAGACAAGTAGTTGATGATTTGGCACATACATGAGGTGTATAGTTGATGATGTTGGTACATATTGATGACTCATAGTTGATGAGTAGTTGACACATGATTGGTACATACTTGGTTGCACTTGTTTATGGTATAGGTTGATTACAGGTTGATGCACTTGTTTATTGTACATGTTGAGGTACAGGTTGATCCATTGTTGATGCATGGTTCAGGTTTATTGGTACAAGTATACAACGGTATATCTCACAGTGATAGTGTGACAGTGGTTCCATCATTCTACTTCTACTTTAGGGTGGTTGGATGAGGTAATGATAGGTGGTTGTATCCACCTTCCGGTTGTATCCGGAGAACATACGGGGTTGTAGCCTCCTTCTGGTTGTAGCCAGAGAATTGGGGAGTTGGAGCCTCCCTCAGGTTGTAACATGAGAAACTAGGGGGTTGGAGCCTCCTTCCAGTTGCAGCTGGAAAACAAAGGAAGTTGGTGCTTCCAATTAATGTAATTCTTCAAGACATATAAGAAAAAGTATTCTATGGTTTTCTCCCGCTTTGGGTTTCCGCGTAAAACACTGGTGTACTGTGTATGTGTATGATTGTTCATTTGTTCATTGCTCATTATTGTATGATAATTCTACATTGATATAACACTTGGATTATTTGGTTTAAAAAGGATTATAATTTCTCTATTACTGATTCACCCCCCCCCCCTCTCAGTAATCCAATAATTGGTATTAGAGCAGGTTCCTTCAGAAATCAGTTTAACCACTGAAAGGTAGATCATGGAGAGAAAAAAATTGTATAAAAATGGAATACCACAATTTGATGGACAGAAGTTGGAGCATAAGGATGAAGACATATATACAGGCACAAGGATTTGAAATTTGGCAATCAATTGTATATGGATACACAGCACCAACAGTTCCACCAAAAAATGAAAAAGCAGTGAAACTCGGTCAGAATAATTCCAAAGCCACAAATGCACTTCTTAATGGTCTCAGTGAAACAAAATTCACCAAATTTGCACATTGTAAATCCGCTAAAGATATTTGGGACAAGCTTCAAAATATTTATGAAGGAGATTAAAAATTCAAAGCAACAAATCTTCAAACTTACAGAGGTCAGTTTGAACAACTAAAGATGAAGGAAGCTGAGAATATTGCAGCCTACTTCTTACGAGTCAATGAAATAGTGAATGCAATCATAGGATTGGGAGAAGAAATCGAAGAATCTGTAATTGTTCAAAAGGTACTAAGATCTCTTCCTATGAGATTTGACCCTAAGATATCAGTACTAGAAGAAAGATCAGATCTAAAATCAATAAGCATGGATGAACTGCATGGAATCTTCACAGCATATGAAATGAGAACTGAACAAGAAAATCCATATGTAAAAGAAGCAACTTTCAAAGCATCCAAAAGATCAAAGCAAAAGGAAAAGAAACAAGAAGAACATAGCAACAACAATGACGTCTCAGAAGATGATGAAGAAGTGGCCAACTTCGTCAAAAGACTGAATAAGGGAACCAACAGTAGGTATAGAGGTAAGCTTCCTTTAATTTGTTTTAATTGTGATGGTATTAGTCATTTTGCTAACAAATGTCCTCATAAGAAAAAGAGAAATGATTAAGGTTACTCAAAAGGCAAACAAACATATAAAGGTAAAAGAAATACAAAGAAAGTTTTCAAGAAAAGCTTATGCACCAAAGAAGACATAGCATCATTAGATGAAGATGAAGTCAGTGACAGTGAGACATGAAGAGTTCTATTCATGGCAGTAGAAGACTCTGATAAAGAATACTCCAAAGAAGAATATGAAGAAGCCGAAGAAGAATATGAAGAAGTCGAAGAAGAAATTGAAGAGGCGGAAGTTGGATAACGAGAAGAATTGATGTGTGTCATAGAAGTTATCAGAAGAGAAAAGAAGAAAAACAAGAAACTACAAGAAGAACTAGACAAGAAAGAAAACACTCAAGAACTAGAACAAATGATCACAAATTTTAAGGTTGAAATAGAAGAAGATAAAATAATTGAAGAAGCACTCAAAGAACAACTAGAAGAAAAGGACAAGATCATTGGAAATTTGGAAGCAGATATTGTCACATTAAGAAAGGATATTCAAAATAAAAATATGCAGAATAGATCAAAAGTTTTGGATGACATTATCAGCAGTAAAAAATCTCATCTTGACAAGTTCGGACTTGGATACAATCATACAGAAAAGGGATCAAGCTCTAGAAAAATAGAGCAAGAAACATATCCAAAAATCTATGCAGAAACAATCAAAGGGGATATGAAGATTACAAAGACACTCCACCGAGAAGATTTAGATTTCATAATAAAAAACAGACAGGTAGGCCTCAAGAATAAGAAGGATTCATAAGAGCACCTCCTTTCAGAAGATATTCAACTCCCAGGAATCAAACTATATTTTTTGGTTTATTTTATGCATGTAATAATTTTGGACATAAATATGTGAATTGCAGAACTAACAACAAGAACATAAACAACTTTGAAAGTCATACACAAAAGGGTTATCCAACAAGGCCTAGTGAAACACAAAGAGAAAGTTACAACATGTTTGAATATTTGAGCACTGAAGTGGAATGTTACAAATGTAACAACTTTGGACACATGGCCAAATATTGCAGAATGACAATCCCTCCTAGAGAACCACAACAGAATAACAACAGTCATACACAGGAACCTCAAAAAAGGACATGGATAATAAAGCAGAATCAGTATAGCAATAAAGAATGCACACTCGCTCTACAATCTAAGAAGAATAAACATGGTTGGTATGTTGACAATGTATGTTCACAACACATGAAAGGTGATAGAGATGGGTTTCTTACATTAAGAAAGGAAAGAGATGGATGAATCTCCTTTGGAAATGATGATTCAGCTAAAATCATTGGAAAAGGCATAGTGAGAATTGGGAACAAGAATACAAAGGTAGAAAAATGTTTTACTAGTAGAAGATATGAAACATAATCTTCTAAGTGTGAGTCAAATGTGTGACCAAGGTCATAAAGTTACTTTTGATTCACAAAAGTGTGAGATAAGAAAAGAAGGTTTAGGAAAATTGATTGCTACAACTGCAAGAACTTCAAGCAACATATATGTGTTAAGTGAAATTGGAAATGAAAAGTGTTGTCTAGGAAAGGAAGATGAAATTTGGCTATGGTATAGAAGAATGGGTCACATACATTTTGATAACCTTGTCAAATTCAGCAAAAGAGAAGCATTCAGAGAAATTCCCCATATCACGAAACCAACCAACACTTTATGCAAGAATTGTCAACAAGGAAAGCAAAAAAAGACCAGGTTCAAATCAAAGGAATATTCAACGACAAGACCACTGGAAATTGTGCACACTGATCTAGTTGGACCAACTACAACAAAGGGTTTAAAAGGTGAGAAATACTTCATGTTATTAGTTGATGATTATACAAGAATGACTGCAGTTTGTTTTCTCAAGAATAAGTCAGAAGGTTTTGAAAACTTTAAGATCTATAAGGAAATGGTTGAAAATGAAATGGATTGAAAAATCAAATGCTTGAGATCTGATAATGGAGGAGAGTTCACTTCAAAGGAATTTATGGACTACTACAGTAGTCATGGAAAAAAAAGGTAATTCTTCATTGCTAGGACACCTCAACAGAATGGAGTTGTTGAAAAAAAAAATAGGACAGTACATGAAATGGCTCGAACAATGCTAATGGATTCCAAATTAACAGATATATTTTGGACACGGACAATGCATATAGCAGTTCACATTCAAAAAAGGGTAATTCTTAGAAACAACACTGACAAAACTCCCTATGAACTATGGAAAGGAAGACCAGCAAATGTGAAGCACTTCAAAGTTTTTGGAAGCAAATGCTACATCAAAAGATAAGATGGAAGAATGAGAAAGTTTGACTCTCGTGTGGACAAAGGAGTACTTGTTGGTTACTGAAGTACAAGGATAACATACAAGTGTTACAATCTGAGATTGAACAAAGTTGTGGAAAGCATCAACGTAACAATTGATGAAACAGGCAGACCAAAATCAAAGAAAGAAGAAAATGAATCAATGGAACAACCTTTCGAAAAGGAAGTAGAAGATGAAAAAGAAGTAGAAGAGGAAGATGAAGAGAATCCGACAGAAGTAGAAGAGAAAGTTCAGCAAGTGTCTCCAAAGACACCTAGTAGACGAGTACAGAAGAATCATCCTTCATATCAGATTATCGGAAACAAAGATGCAAGAGTTGAGACTAGAAGAATAATTTGTTGACCAGAACAAACACACCTAACACTCTTATCTACAATTGAACCAAACTATTTTGAAGAAGACAGCAAGGATGGATTTTGGAATAATGCCATGGATGAATAATTGGATCAAATAGAGAAAAATGACACTTTCGAATTGGTTCCAAGACCAAAGAATAAGAATGTGATCGACACAAAATGGGTTTTCAAGAATAAATTGAATGAATATGGACATGTTACAAAGAACAAAGCTAGATTGGTATGTAAGGGATATGCACAGATTGAAGGAATTGACTTTGAAGAGACATTTGCCCCAGTTGCCAGAATGGAAGCAATTTGTTTGCTTTTAGCTTATGCATGCTCCAAAAATATTAAAGTGTACCAGATGGATGTAAAATCATCTTTTTTGAATGGGGAACTTGAAGAAGTCTACATTGAACAACCAAAAGGATTTCAGTTGTCAAAGAATGCAAACTATGTGTGCAAATTAAAGAAGACCTTGTATGGTCTAAAACAGGCTCCTAGAGTATGGTACTCTAGGCTGGACAAATATTTACAGCAGGAAGGGTTCAGAAAAGGAAGTGCAGACAACAACCTCTACATCAAGGTAAGTCAAGGTAATATTTTATTAATTGAAGTTTATGTTGATGATATTATTTTTGGTAGTGATGATGACAGGTTAAGCCAGAAATTGCAAAGGATATGCAGAATGAATTTGAAATGTCATTACTTGGAGAACTATCCTTCTTTCTGGGACTTTAGATGTGTCAAAGAAACCAAGGAATTTTTATTTCTCAAACCAAGTATATCATAGAAATGCTAAAAAGGTTTGGAATGGAAGATTACAAACCAGTTATCATTCCCATGAAAACCAGTTGAAAGTTGAGCAAAGATGATGATTCAAATTCTACAGATCAAAGGTAATACAGGTGAATGATTGGCATTCTACTATATGTGACAAAATCCAGGCCAGATGTAATGCAGGCAGTTGTACAGGTGGCAAGATTTCAAGCAGCACCAAAGGAATCACATATATTAGCAGTGAAGAGGATTTTCAGATATCTCAAAGGAACAAAAGAGTTTGGATTATGGTATCCAAAAGGAAATGATCTATCACTTATTGCCTACACAGATGAAGATTGGGCAGGTTGTATTGATGACCGATGAAGCACCAGTGAAGAAACGTTCTACTTGGGTGAGTGTTTAGTATCATGGCTAAGAAAAAAACAATCATCAGTATATTTATCTATAGTCGAGGCAGAGTATATTGTAGCAACATCATGTTGTACACAGGTTCTTTGGATGAAACAAACTCTGACAGATATACAGGTTGAGTATGATGAGTCCATTCCAATCTATTGTGATAATACAAGCGCCATTAGTATCTCAAAGAACCCGGTGATGCACTCCAAGACAAAGCACATCATGGATGATTTTAAGGATGGAAATTTGTTTTAAAATGTAGAAACCTTGGTGAATCTTACTAATCCTTCATATGCCAACTATGAATGTTTGGCGATATTTTTGTAAAAATATTCAAATTTATAAGGATTTTATATGGTTTTTATAAAATTTTGGCGATTTTTAAGGTAAAATAATTTTATCCTATAGAATTTGGGCTAATCATTTTTAAAATAGCGAATCTCATTTTTGGAAAAACCATGGAAAATTAGCCCATGAGAGAAATTTAGCCCCTAAAATCATCCATGAAGCACATTCCAATCAAGTATCACTTTCTACAGGAACAAGTTGTAGAAAAGAACATTAGAATTGAGTATGTGGGCACAAAAGAACAAGTGGTAGACATCTGTACAAAACCACTTCCATGGGAAGCCTTTGAGTATCTTCGCCAGAGACTTGGAGTTATTTCTACTCAAAAATGAATGATTTTGAATGTTTATCTTATATGTCTTAGATGTACATGAGGAAGCACAATAAAGAGGAAAATTCAGTCAGGGGGACCATCCCTGGATGGTAAGATACCTTTGTCATTGATGATAAAGAGGGAGAGATTCATCAGATGCAAAGGAAAGAGGCATGGTTCTAGGGGAAGAAATGGTCACAAAGATGCAGCAGGACAGAGGCATGTTTCTAAGGGGATCATGAGTGATATGACTTCAGTGTTGCATGACATAATTCCAGTTTTCCATTAGAGTGTTTTCATCAATGACAAAGGGGGAGATTGTCGATTAAGGTTGGTTTTCATTGATGTCAATCCTTGAAGAAAGCCTGGTAGCACAAAGGTTTGGGTAATGGACCCAATTTTGTTTGATGTAAAGATGACTCATTATTGTCTTGCCATGGTTGATAATAAGTAGAAATGGATGAACTCCAGAGTGGTCCCCTTATGGTGAAATCCCTCATGGGAAGACACTTTGCAGATTGAGTTATCCTAGAAGTATGGTTAGACAACCCATGCTTATTTATGGAATAATGAGATGAAGGTCAATGAGGTTTTTAGTGAAACTATCCTATATGGATAGTGCTTTTCATTCCATTTCCGGTGGTATGTGGAACGTCACATAACTCCTCACGGTTAGAGAATTATGGCCATGAGAAGTTGGAGAACCTAGGTTTGGGTAATGGACCCACGTTTGTTTGATGGATAATAGTATGAATTTTGATATATTTGTAGGTAATAATATTCTATATGAATATTACATGTCATTCCATTTCTGGTGGTATGTGGAATGTCACATAACTCCTCACAGTTTGAGAGTTATGGCTTTACGAAGTTGGAGGACCCTCATATGTCATCTAGACACCTCAAAAGGTCAAAGTAGTCAAAGTGGTTTGAGAGATTTTAGAAGGTAAATAATTAAGTGAAGTGATGAGTGTACTATAATTCAAATTGAATACAAAATAAATTATTTAAATAATAAATTTAATGGAGAAATTAGAAGTGGGTTAACCCTAAAATAAGGAAAGTGGGCAAAGTGACCTAGAAGATGTTTTTAAGGAAGCTACTTGGAGAGTATAAATAAGAGGCAATGCTCTCTAATTTTAGATTAAACTTGAGCATATTGAATACATATATGTGTCTGAGGTAAAAAAAGGATATCTAAGCCAAATTTCTGAGGGAAGGTGAAGAAAAGAAAGTCGGAATTCAAGGAAGGATAAATTATTTTGATGATGCTTTCTAAGGTATGTTATTTACAGGTCATCTCACCATTTTTGCAATAATTTTTTTTCTATAATGATTCAGACTGTGAAATTGGTATTACATTGAGGAAACATATCCAAGTATCTGTGGTAAAAAATTAAACTTTTGGGTCGTTGTATTTTTGGAGTTACACTTCGTGGAAAATAGGGTTTGTGGCTAGTCCTGAAACTAGTCTAAAACAAGTGTTTTGGATAAAAACATCATAACTTCTTCATAACATATCCAAATTAAGTAATACAAAAAAATTTGGTTAGAGTACAGTATGTAGTATTTTTTGTAACATTTTCATATCCATTCAACAAATATTCCATGTGGGGCACGCTCTACAAGGTCGCTCTCTAGAATAAGCCAGAATTCAGCAAGGTATGCCATTTTTTCTATAACTCATTTTATGAGAGGTTACAAGTAATGACACATGGTCGAATTGCATAAAACACATTGAATAAAATTGTGTATCAGTTTCAGATCTTTATTCATTACAGGTACAAAGTTATGATTATTTTAAGTTAGGGTTGTTGACTAATCCAAAACTAGTCATGTGAGACTAAAGAAACGTTTGATGAAAATGATAGTCTCTTGTTGTTAAAGTTAAGGAATCTTTGAAGGTATGTGATCATATACACCAGTTCTATTATAGAGTTACATATCATATTTGGATGATGAAATTGATGAGCGCTTTTGGTTAAGGTACATGTTGGGTACATGGTTGAGACAAGTAGTTGATGAGTTGGCACATCCCATGAGGTGCATAGTTGATGATGTTGGTACATATTGATGAGTCATAGTTGATGAGTAGTTGACACACGATTGGTACATACTTGGTACATGGTTGGTTTCACTTGTTTATGGTACAGGTTGATTACAGGTTGAGGTACAGGTTGATCCATGGTCTATGCATGGTTTAGGTTAATTGGTATAGGTTTACAACGGTATATCTCACAGTGATAGTGTGACAGTGGTTCCATCATTCTACTTCTACTGCGGAGCGGTTGGAAAGGGCAATGACAGGTGGTTGTAGCCACCTTTCGGTTGTAGCCGGAGAACATAGGGGGTTGTAGCCTCCTTCTGGTTGTAGCTGGAGAATTGGGGAGTTGGAGCTTCCCTCAGGTTGTAGCCTGAGAAACTAGGGGGTTGGATCCTCCTTCCATTTGTAGCTAGAAAACAAAGGAATTTGGTGCTTCCAATGAATGTAATTCTTCAATACATATAAGAAAAAGCATTATGTGGTTTTCTCCCACTTTGGGTTTCCACGTAAAACACTGGTGTACTATGTATGTGTATGATTGTTCATTTTTTCATTGCTTATTATTGGATGATAATTCTACATTGATATAACACTTGGATTATTTGGTTTAAAAATGATTACAATTTCTCTATTACTAATTCACCCCCCCTCTCAGTAATCCAACACTCTCCTCCCAGTGTTGAAGTCAGGATAAAGCTGATCAGCTCCAAGACATGAAGGAAATGAAACTCCATGTACTCCCTTACAGGTTCATAGAGAAAATGACAAAACCCACTAAGCTGGTGAAAAAAAACATGCTCTGTCTTACAACTTCTCACACATGGTTGAATGTCTCTTGCAAGCACGGGTGAGCGAACGGTTGATGCAGGCTGAATGATCCCAAGTGATGGTTGCTCATTTGTAGGCTCTAGGAAGGATATGAACTGCACATTTGGTTCTCCCTCTTCTTCTTCATGACTCTCCCAAGGATTAGAATCATAATCATCATAAACAGGAACCATGGGAAATCTCTGCTCTTTGTCTTCTGTAGGCATAGAATGGTGGATTTCCACACAATGTTTTTCCTCAATGTATAAAGGAAAAGGCTATGTGGTATGTGTTAGAACATAAACTTTTCAAGGTATTGTGAGTTGTGGTTTCTAACAAAGTCTATAATTTTGTCTATCTATCCTCCTTTTGTAGACCCAATCGTAGGTTTTTCCTCTTGGCTTGTAGTTTTCCTTATGTTAGCCTTCATCTATTTGATAGACCTGCTTTTCCTTAGAAACTTGCCTGAGAAGTATTGGATCTAAACCTTTCTATTTTCCCTAAATATGATCTCTTTTCTTTTTACCTCTATCGCTGAGCCTTTGTTTTCGTGAGCCCTCATTCAGTCATCCATGTGATTTCTTGTAGGTCACATTCATGAGCACCAAGTGCAATACTTGAAGCAGTTTGATGTGGACGAAAATGAAGCGAGCGAGGAAGATCAATTTTCAACGGCAGAGATCCCTCAAGTAAATCAGATCGATGGCCATCTGGTGATCGGGACCATACTATTGCACAAAGTATAGCGGACAAAGGTATGAAATTGCGAGGCCCATCCTATTCGTTGATACTGGGAAGGACGCGGGGCGCAGGATCAGCGTTTCGCTGACTCACAAGATGGAGCAGTCAAAGGGTTGATTCATAAGGACTCGCGAAACGCGAAGTAGCGAAATAATCAGGGTCGTTTGTTCAACGGGACACGTGGTGCCAGATCTAAGCCGTAGAGAAATCCATTTCGCAAGGCATAAGTGAGAAATGTTGACATCCCTAGCCCCGAAACACTGATATGACTTGGGTCGTCCGATGTAAAGAGATGTGTTTCGACCGATTTGGGCAGTCGCATTTTCGTGACTTGGAGTTTTGAGCATGGAGCACATCACGAGTTCACGAAATGTGAAATCGCGACGAGCCTAAGAGTTAAGCCCATGGTCACAAGGTGGGGTCATATGGAAAGTGGAGCCAAAAGAAAGATAAGCGCCCATTCAAGCAGTGGGCGGATATAGTTGTTTAAGGAAACGATCATGGCTATCAAGTCCTAAGAAAGTATGATCGTTGATCCAGGTGAACCCTTTCGCGATTTCGAGCATCGGGATATTTGGAGCCAAGGGGAGTGAAAACTCTCGAAATATGAAATCTCGATATTTCATACGGATAAGCACGAGGTCATAGACCGCAATCATATGGAGCAAGGGAATGGAGCCATGCAAAATATCAGAGCACCCGAGTTGGTCACAGAGAAGGATCCTTATGGCCTCGAGGTGCCAATTTTGACTCAAAGGAGTTGTGAGCTCACCTGGAGCATTCATGGGTGTTAGGCTTCATCCTGATCCCAATAAATGAAATTAATGAATGTGGGAAAGATAGTTGAAACCTCATTTCACCACATAAATGGAAAGCATGGAAAATCTGGCCATGGAGGGCAGACTGTCAACCGAAAGTTCCCTGTCATGGATTTTCTTGTGAAGCCCATACCGATATGATCTTGCATCTGTCAGAAGAATGTGAGTGCATCTTGATAGAAGAATATGTAGACGCAAAGCTTTGATTGTAGTATCTAGGTCACACTCCCATGATGGTGAGTTGTTCTGAGTATAAATACTCAGTTTTAATATTTTTTTATGGTCGATGGTAGAGAAAAGCTTCTGAGTTGTAAAGTTTTAAATGAAGCTTTTGGTTCTCTGGTTATGCTTGGTAATCTAAGATTTCTTTTTTAATGACAGACAGCTTCTTTTCTCCCTCTTGTTTTCCTCCGATGCTAAAAGAGTTCATGATTGACTGATTCACGTGAATTATTTTGACTGTATTATGATGAATGTTTGATTATAGTTCCATTGTAATTCCTTTCAGTTTCTTTGAGATTTGAATTCAAAAAAGATCTTGTTTTCAGAGCTTTTCCTCCTTAAGTTGTTGGAAGACCTGATGTCCGCAGCAAGCCTCTATGTTTTTCTCACCAAGGTATTCCTCCTACTTACCCTTACTACAACCTACTGACTGAAGTTAAACTAAGACCTCACCTGCTTGTGCATACCAGTCCAGTTTTTTGAGTTAAGATGATATTTTCTTGAGATTGTTCCCATTTGACCCTTTTATAATCAACCTATGACATAAAAATTTGATGGGTACTGGGCTTACCTTCGATGCAATCCGGAGGTGACTCCTGGTTCTAACAGTATTCTCATGGAAATCCTCAAAATCTGAAACATATGATTCCATGTATATAGCCATAGGATCATGAATCATGTGACATAATCCTGGATACTTTAGAAGACCAGGTTTCTCCTTTGTAAATGTCTCTCTGCTTGCAAATAAAAAACCTCCCTGCTCCTTCGAAAAAAACTCTCGATCATCAACAATTGTAGTCTCTTTTCCTTTTTGTTGTTCCAACTCTGATTCACAATCACTATCTTCTTGCTCAAAATCTAAAACATGTTGATAGTCTTCTTCCTTAGACACATGTAATTTTTCAAGATATGCTTGCATATGAACCCCCTTGCTATCCCTGATGTTCTCTTCAACTTCTTTAGCATCTTCAAACAGGTGTCTTAACGATGAATATTTCCTCTCTCTCAGGAGAAGGACCAACTCTGGATGTTGAGCCATGACATAGTACACCATGGAATCAGTCTCTGTGGGTCTGATCTCCATATGCATACTATGATAAAAACTGTAAAACCTCATGCTGAAGACAGCTAAGGCTTCCTCTTCCCCTCTCCTTAAGGCATTAAACTCAAACCAGTATTGATCAAGGGACTTTTTCTCACCCCAACACTTTAAAAATGCATGGCATAGCTCGGTCCAGGAGCCAATAGAACCGACTTCCAGACATCTAAACCACACAGCAACATCTCTAGACAAAGAATGTGAGAACAACCTCATGGTAACATCCCCATGAACAATCTTGAACCGATCAACAAAGTTCTCAAAGGCCTCCAAGTGCCTCTCGGCTATAACATGGTCTTCTCCAGAAAACTGAGGAAGATATTCAAAGGAATCAAGAGGATAAGGGTTAAGGCGATATGGAAGCCTCAGAGGTTTAAACAACTTATTTCTAATTTTAATTTGAAAAGCAGTGGGCTGATCATGAGGATTAACGAGTTGATCGCAAGTCTCGGTAGGAATAACGGATTGTAACGAGATTTGAGAAGGTTGTGAAATATTTTCAACCTCCTCGGGGCTGCAAGGGTCATCAATTTCAAGAGGAGATGCAATACAAACCTCACTTTTATGAATAGGCATAGGTGAATACATGAGATCGGTATCTACAACACAAGAAGAGGGCATGTTTTCTTATTCCAAGGATGGATAAATAAAGGAAGGCTTGTTATCATCTGAATAGACAAAGCAGAGGATAATCCTCTTTATATGTGAAGGGAAAGAGAGAAATGAGTTGATAAACAAGAACATGATTCCATGAATAAAGATCATAAATTGATACTTGGTATTCCCCTTTGGTATGGTCATCTTTCTGTCAACAAGATCCTCCCCAGTGGAGTCTTCGATTGTGGAGTCACTAGGTGCAAGTTGCAATCTTCAATGGTTCTAATGTCTGATGCACCTTCAGAATCAGAAGCTCGTTGTCGTTTTATCCGAGGGAAAAGTCTTCAGTTCATTCCCCAGAAGAAACACCATAAATGTTATCACTAGAATTCACCTCCTGATTGCAGGGGAGGTAAGCCCAGTACCCATCAATTTTATGTCACAATGAATAAATTTAAGGGGGGTCTAATGGACGCAGACTCAGGATAATATCACTTTAACTCAGAAAACTAGGATGGCATGCACATGTAGATGAGGTTTTGATCTAACTTCAGTCAGTAAGTTGTGATATAGTGGTGAGTAGGAGGGAGAACTTAAGAAATATGTGAAGGTATGCTATGGACATCCGATCTTCCAACAACCTAAGGAGGAAAAGCTTCAAATACAAGATCCTCTTGAATTCAAAACTTCAGGAAATTGAAAACACTATAACAATATTGCAATCAAACATACATCACGATATGGTTATAATAACTCGACTGGATCATCCATGCCCGAGCCTTCAGAATCAGAAGAAAAAGAGATGAAAAGAAAGATGATTGTCATTAAACAAGAAGTCTCAAATGGCAACACATAACCAAAGAACCAGAGGCATCATTAAAACTTTACAAATCGGGAGCATTTCTCAACCATTCGACCCTAACAAAATATCAAAACTGCCTATATATACTAAAAACTGTTGCAACTACCATGAGTGTGATCGGGCCCCTGCATTCAAATTTTCCAGTCGGTGCCCACTCTGTCAGACTGTGCAGTCCTTCTCATGTCATATGCGAGATAGACACAGTTATGCATTTTACAGGAAAATCCATATAGGAGGAAGCTTCGGGTGGACAGTCTACCTTCATGGCTACTCTCTGCAATGCTTTCCATTTATCAGGTGAGATGATGTCTCAACTTTTTCACCTATATTCAATAACTTCCTTCATTGGGATCAGGATGAGGCCTGACACCCATGAATGTTTCCAGGCGGTGCCCACGACTTCTTCAAGTCAATCCTGGTGCCTCAAGGCTCTGCAAATCTTCCCCTATGACCAATACGGGCATTGTAGGTGCTAATCTCCTTTGTGGACCCGTCCTTCATTGATATGATCTCTGAATGTGACCAAGTTCTTACCCAAAAGGTGCCTCGTGACTTCGTGTCTCGGGTGCTTCGATGTGAGCAACTCTCAACTCTCCTTATTTATGAACTCGTGAACTGGAGCCTAGCGAGCGCCAACTTCTTTCTTAACCTTCAACAATGTGACTCCAGCTATGACCTGGGGCCCAACTTCCAATCACTTCGTGAATTCATGCTTCGCATTGTTGGAAGACTTCTTGTCCCCCTTCTTCTGAAACCCGAACTTGTGCTCGCGCCAGATCAACATCCCATGATTCCCTGTGATCCAACGGTCCAAATCCACTTCGCGCTTCACAAAGTTTACTTTTTCTTCCTTACAAAACTCTCGAGAGGCGCTTTCGTGAACCATCAGATCGACTTCCACCTATCCCCTAAGATCCATGGTCCAGATTTACTTCGGATTTAGGAACTTAGGGATCTTTCACACTTCGAGACTTTGAAACTTCGGCACGTCTTACTCAGAAAATCCTGCAATGACTTTCTCTGCAACCTGGATTTGGAGCCACGTGTCTCTTCGGATCGAACGACTCATGCTTACTTCAGGTTTTGGGACTTCAGACCTTTGACAAACAACTTTAACAATATTTTGAATCCTCGATCCCCATGAACCCTCGATCTGATATTCTCAGGAATGTTCACCACTGAATCTGATCTCACCTGTTTCTTGCATTTTGAGCCTGAAGTGGACTTCTCTGAATGTTGCACTTTGAAATTTCTTGTGAAGGCCGCAAACTTGGACAACCTACTGCCCTTGACAACTATATGTGATAACACCTTGAATACACAAGTACCTGGCCATTTTGAAATGCAACTACATAGCCTTCATCTCAAATGTTGCAACTGAGAGAAGGTTTACCTTTAAGTATAGAACGTAAAAAATATGCTCTATTCTCAGAAATCCCTCTGACTCGAGCTGGAATCTTACATATCCATACCCTCTTTTTGCTTGTTTGGTGTTGGTTCTAGATCCTACATAGCAATTTGTGTCAAACTCTGAGAAAGTAAGAAATATTGATCTCATCTCGGTCATGTGGTGAGATGATCCACTATCCACGAACCATTCATAGATGTCTTCATCTATCACTTTTGCAAGACCAACCATTAGGAAGTATTATTTCTCATGTTTTTCAGTAAGACTATTAACTTCATCTGGAGTTGCTTGTCTTCTTCAAGTGCCTTTACATCTTTCTTGTTATGCTTTGGACATAAGTGTGGGTAAAGTGTCCAACACTTCTCGATATGATGTCCACTCTTACCACAATAAGAGAAAAGTATCTTGTTCCCATCTTGGAACCATGATCCCTTTTTATCATTCCCCCATTTCCTTTGCTTTGAGAAATGATATATACCTTTAGCCTTTCTTCTTGGATGGCTTATCTTGCATGAATTATCTTCTTCAACACTTCTCCACATCATGGTTACTAATTACGCAAGAAGCACATGGATATGTGGAACATTTACCAGTGGGAAAAGTCTTCATTACTTCTCCTATAGCATGCACATATTTCTCTAGAGATGTCTTACACATGCTACATTTATTTGAACTAGAAGGTAAGACTAACTTCTTATGAAGGAATTATTCATCTGAATTTCTCCTTGCTTCATCTATTGATCTGGATTTATGAGCGAAATGAAATGAAACACAGATCTATAAAATTAACATAGATATACATTGAAAAATAACATAGATATAGTGAAACTTTACTTCTATTCAATAAAGAAATATGTCGAAACTGTAAAATGCAAAATGAAAAACAATCTTGCTCGAATGGTGGTATATAATATCTAAGAAGAGATGTGGTGGCTATGCGCAGTCGTCTAAGCACACTGCAATGAGGCATCCATGAATTTTTATCATCAAGAAGTAATAAAAAAAACCTTAACATCCAAAAACCTAACCCTAGGAGATGAAGTGCCAAAAACCATTTGGGCCCCAATGGGGTAAGTTGGTACATCAACTTCCTATGGTCGTAACTTTTGCATACGATCTCCATTTTAGGTGCACGATAGCCCATTGGAAACGTCTATCCAAGGAATACAAATATTTTCATCACACTTTCACTCTACCTACAGTGTGACTGTGGCGGGCCCAAAAAATGTTGTTTAAGGCCTCAAAATGGCCCCAAAAGTTCAGGACCCGAAAACTAAGAAAAAACTACCAAACTGAAAAATTGCAAAGATGAGCTAGTTGGAATAGGTGGGTGGCCTCTAATATCCACCTAGATCAATACTCCCCCCTTAGGAAGTAATGGTCTCCATTGTGTTGAGTTCCCCCATTAGATGAGGAAATTTCTGTTGAATTTGGCTCTGAGTGAGCCACCTGCCTTGGTTCAGAAGTTTCCCTGCTTTGACAAGATGATAAAGTTGGATGCTCTCCTGGAGAGTGACCTTGACCTGTGTGTCCACGATATGATCAGTGGATTCTTTTTCCATGTATTCAATGTTGAGCTCTGTTGGTTTCAATTGTTTTGTTATCTTTGAGGTGTCCAATAATGGTGGAAAATATGGTTGAAGGAGATCCACATTGAACATTGGGTGCAATCCAAGGAAGGGGGGAATGTTGAGCTCAAAAGCATTATCTCCCACAACCTTGGTGATGGTGTAATTTCCATAATGGAGTGGACAAAGTTTCTGATGGGGCCTTATAAGGCGTTCTTTCTACAAGTGCAACCAAGTTTATCTCCCATCTAAAACTGGTGTGGCACTCAGTGTTGATCATGGCGTTTCTTGTACTTGGCATTGGACTTCTGCAAAATATCATGAACCTGTTGGAAGATGTGTTGGATGTGTTCCATGAACTAGTTGGATTTTCCAGCTTCGGTTTGAGTATGGGACGATTATTTCTGTGTGGACGCAATGGGTAGTGCAACATCCATGGGACCCAATGGTTGAAATCTCAGCCCCACCTGAAAGGGGTTGTGACCATTTGCGCTATGTATGGATCTGTTGTAATTGTTCTGAACATAGGGAAGACTCTCATCCCATGTGTGTGGATGCTTGGAATTGTACATGCACAAGATATACATGATCATCCTGTTGATGACCTCCATTTGGCCATTTGTTCGGGGGTGGAAGGTAGTGTATTTGGTGAGCAATGACCAAATATTAGACCAGAATGTGTTGAGGAACCGGCTATCTCGATCTGAGATGATGGTTTTTGGTATCCCAAAATGTACCCACACTCATTCGAAGAAGATCTTGGAAGTGGTCGTCATTGTGATGCTCTTCTTGAAGGCAACCATAATCACCATCTTGGAAAATTGATCAACAACTGTTGGTGTCCAAAGATGTCTAAAAACAACCTTAGTTTAAAATTAATTTATCAATCTAGGAGTCTTCTTTTATCTCAAGAATATCAACAAAGTCTATGCAGGTAGCTTGTAAAGGCTAAAATCGTGTAGTTAAAGTAAATCTGAGTTTATCAACAATCAAGTTCCTCAATCATTCATTAAAGATTCTAAGAACTAAAGGAATTGAAATATGATTACTAACATGTTGTGAAATGGAAAGGAACTAATTAATCTATTGAATTCATTTTAACTAAAAAGGAGTAATTGAATCTAAGTAAAGACTTGCAGAATTAACTATCACTATGAATCAAATTACTGGAAAGGAAAGGGAAAAATACTCTATCTATGGAAAGAAACAACGATTGTAATCTAGTCGAAAGAGACAACAATTGTAACTTCTATTGAAAGGAACAACAACTATATCTTAACGGAAAGGAACAACAAATGTAAACTAATTGAAAGGAACAACAATTGTGAATCTAAGTAAAAGAACAACGCATATGAAATTATGAGGAACTGTCAAGAAACAAACTACAGAAATGGAAATCGGAACAACAATCATTAATACTGAGGGAAATATCTATCTTATGTACGCAAACAACATAAAATCATTAACACACTTATGCATTCATATTAACTATTGTAAAGGAGATTTGAATCACAAAATAGAAATCAAACTTCAAACTGATACAATTACAGAACGAGACAGTAACTCCTTCAGAATGGGCCCTTGGTCTTCAGAAGCACTGCTACGTGAAACTCAGAATGTAGAAATGGTGAAAACGTTCAAAACTTTTATTGATCCCATAGCTGGTAAAACATTTACAAAAATTGATTGCGCAGAGAAATTATGAGTTTTGAATACTTGAATGCAATTCTTCCCTATTCTTTATGGATCTATTACCCTCTTATATATTACAATAATCTAGGTAAATCAAGCTATCATGAGGATCGAAAGATCCTCATGATTTCTTTACTATTATAAAGTTACAATATAGAAAATCGATTATCTCCAAAACTGCTTTGCACCAAAAGTCCTCAACCTCCAATAGCTTACGCATATTCAAGATCTCTTTGGCTATCTTGGGTTTGACAGTATTTATCCAAATTTGTAACAAAATCATACAATTCCAATCATATTTTAGAATCTATTTAATAAAACTTCAATAATAACTCTAAGAGACATATTAATCATTTTCTATCCTATTTATCCCTAATTAACTGAAAAGTCAATCAAGATTATATCATGAACTATGGGAAAAAGGAATATATTTATACCTTTTTCATAACCCAACAACAACCACAAAAACACAGTCATTTCCCTGCTTGGTTAAAGGAAGTACCAACATGTTGTTATAGCCCTAAAATGATCTACTCATGCATACATGGCATTGGCCCTCTTACTTGCATAATTTTCCAAATCACTGTTGAGAAGCTCTACTTAAATAACCAATTTTTAGAGCATGTACGTTGCACCACTACAGCCCACGTACATATGCATGTTGCATGATAGACAGCTCACGTACATACACTTGATGCACAATACACATCTCGTGTATACCTCCAAAATTTGCAAAAATTAAAAAGTTGTAAGGAATTCGATGGAATTCATGGGCTATTGGAGGTTTCCCAACCAATTCACCTGCTATAGGCCGTCTCCCAACTGAATAACCATCCTTTTGTCATATAAAAGGAGGTGTTTGGGTCTCATTTCACAACCAAGCATAATAATAGTGAAAATTTTACCAATTTCATTTCCCTTCCTTGCCCAAGCATTTTCTACCTTTTGTGAGTTACTGCCTCAACACTCCCTCTTCAACCCCTTTTCTTCCATTCAATCCATTCCCTTTCCTTGAGGTGATTAGTAAATTGTGAGAAGAGGATTATTGAAGGTGCACTTGGAGCATTGTAAAGAGGAGCTCGGGCTAGGTTCATGGGACGGTGGCTGACAAGGATTGTAAGTTTCATTCTTTGTTTGATGAATAAAATAATCTCTTTTCCCTGTCCCGGATGATGATGTTTTGTGTCTTTTATTTTATTTATACATAGCATTTGATATCTAACCCTAATTCATGAATGGAAATAGCATGCTTGTAGCCCTTGTTTTCCTAGTCTTGGGTGCAGGTCGGCCTTAGGAGGATACTTGCAGTCTTTGGAGCTATAGAGCTTGAGGAGATCATCACCAGATGTTGGATAAAAGGTGCACTTGTCTATCTTCTTTTCTACTGCTTTCCGTTCATTTATTTTGGTATTTTTAGGGTAGTGTAGAAACTAGGTTGACTTTTAGACGGTCATTTTCTTGGTCTATATTCTAATCCCTCGTATAGTTATAGGGGGATTTTCCGACTAGCACATATATTCCATCGAGATGGATTCCCAGGGCCTATCGGGATTAGGTAGAGGGGTGTGCCTGCCTTATTTCTTAATGGCTAGTTTGGAAATGGTACAGGTCGTGTAGGACCTAATATACTTGTTGAAATCATGCCAACATTTTGACCAATAGAAATGTTGTTGTAGCACTGCCACTGTCTTTTCTACGCCGAAGTATCTTGCCACCTGACTATAGTGAGCTTCTCAAATCAGCTTCGCTCGCTCACTTTATGGGATGTAGAGATGTCCCAAATGGCACAAAAACCCATCCTGAAGATGTAAATCATTGACATTTGTGTTTTTACCCATCATATGGTAGGTCATGGCGAAGTCAGGATCTCTCTCGTAGAGTTGGGGCCATCTAGAGTTATCATGGTCATAGGAGCGTAGCATTGGGGTTAGTGCTGCAAATGGAGGTCGACTGAGGAAGTCACCAATATGGTTGGAGCTCCTTGTCTTATACTTGATGTTGAGATGAAACTGTTGCAAGTATGTGGACCACTTCTGATGGAATTCATTCTGCAATTTTCCTTATGTCTGCATGAACTGCATATGCTTATGATCAGTGTGGATGATTGTCTCCTTCTCAAGAATATAATGCCTCCACTAGTGGCAGGCTTGTACAATGGAGTACATTTATTTGTCGTAATTGGGATACTTATGAACAGTATTTGATAGTGTCTCACTATGATAGGCCAGGAAATGTTTGTGTTTAGTGAGAATTGCGCCCACAACATAGTGTGAAGCATCTATCTCAATATCAAAAGGTTGTTGTAGGTCGGGTAATGAGAGCACCGGGGCTAAGCACAAATGTTGCTTCAAATAATTGAACGCTTTCTATTGCAACTATCCCCACATGAACTTTTCCTTTACACCACCCCTAGTCACTTGGCTAAGGGCCCATGCAATATGGGAGAATACCAACACGAACCTGCAATAGAAATTGGCAAGGCCTAAGTAGCTCTGAAGCTCAGTGAGTGTGGTTGAGGTTGTCCAGTCACTAATGACCTAGATCCTGGTTGGATTCACATGCACCCCATGCTCATCAACAATGTATCCTAGGTATTGGACCTTGTTCATGTTGAAGGAGCATTTTTCCAAATTTGTATATAGATTGTGTTGTTGTAGAGTGTGCAGAACCTGTTGAATATGCTGCAAGTGTTTCTCTAAACTCTTTCTAAAGATGTGGATTTCATCCAAATACACCACCACAAAATAATTGGTGAAATTCTGCAAGATATCATCCATCATACTCATGAGATTTTTTGGGGCATTCATCAATCCAAAGGGCATGACCAACCATTTAAAAAGACCTTCTTTGGACTTGAAGGTAGTCTTCCATACATCAGTCTGCTTATTGGGATATGGTGGTATCCATACTTCAGATCAATATTATTGAAGTATTTGGCCCCCTTGAGTTGGTCAAACAGATCGTCAATTCGGGGAATTTGGTACTGATTCCTAATTGTGATTTTATTTAGAGCCTGGTAATCAATGCAAAGTCACCAGGTCCCATATTTCTTCTGCACAAGTACAATTGGGCTTCCACAAGGTGATGGGCTTGGTTAGATGTGCCCCTTTTTTAGTAACTTTTGGATCTAGTGATTGATTTCCTCATTTTCTAATAGAGAGCGGTGATAGACTTTCCCATTGGATAGAGGTGCGTTGAAGGTAAAATCGATTGAATTATTGACCTGACAATGCAGAGGTACCCTAGTGGGTGAGGAGAAGATGTCTTTGTATTCTTCCACGACCTTATCTACTTGCTTCTACTGCATGGAGAGACCTGTCGCAAAGGCCATGGATGTAGCTACTACCTTTCGCTCACTTTGAGTGTGAATCACGAAAAAGACAAA
The DNA here is from genome assembly GCA_000966675.3 of Picea glauca. Taxonomy (NCBI): domain Eukaryota; kingdom Viridiplantae; phylum Streptophyta; class Pinopsida; order Pinales; family Pinaceae; genus Picea; species Picea glauca. The sequence continues at coordinate 320,741 of JZKD02S1672964.1, read as the reverse complement.
CATCCTAGTCTGAGAGAAGACCTTCCTGCATTTCTTGGCAGAGATCAAGGAAATGGAAGTAGATGGGACTACCTCGAGTATCCTATACAATTTCCTTTCCAGAGTAATAATAACACTATGAGGCCTAGACTCATATACAGCATGACATTTCCATAAATAAGGTTGGCCCAATAGAACATCAAAAACTTCAAGGGGGGTGACATCAGACAATACCTCATCTTTGAAGGGCTTGATGTCGTAGGGCAGGAGACATTGTTGGATGACGCATAGTTCGCTCCCTTGGCAGAGCTATCTAATGGTGTACAGTTGTGGGTGCAATGTTGTTTGTAGAGCCAACCACTTGATGACCTCCACTGAGATGAGGTTCTTCTTGCTACCTCTATCAATGATGAAGTGCAGCATAGTACCCTTCACCCACATCTTTGAATGAAACAGGTGCTCACCTTCCTCTGGTTCATCAGGTTCACTAGGATAGATGTTGGTGGTAGCAACGGTGGCACTGGGTTCCACGTTAATGGTCCATCTCCCTTTTTCTAGTTATGACTCAAAGTCTGAACCCACATTTGATTCAAAGACTTTCATATCAGCCACCAATGACTTCTTGGAGTGTCATTCAACGCTGTTATTCCCTAGGATATTATGGAACTCACACCACTTCCCAGTGTCTTTCTTTGTCTTCATATTGTCCTTCTTTGCTTTTGTCTTATACTCGGTCTCCATCCTTGCTCTGTCCTTTTTTCTGTAGGTTGGGGCTACCTTTTCTCTTCTTTTTTTCTGAGGGGTTTCTAGACCGAAACTATTGTTGGACAACTAAGAGGGTGGGTGAATCAGTTGTTACTGTGCTTAAAAAATTATGCCCATTTTAAACTCTTTAAAAAACACTCAATGACGATCACAGTAAAGCATGGAAGTAAGCAATAGAATATTCAACATCAATCACACACATGAAATACACGGAGACAGATATTTCCTGAGGAAACCCATAAAGGGAAAAAACCTCTTCTTCTTGATATGATAAGTAATATTTATTTTTTGTACATTATCATTCTTATGAGCCCCAACTATTCTTGAGGCTACAACCTCTGTTTTACAAGAAGCAACTAGTTGAGAGCACCAACTCTCTGGTTTCTCTAGCACCCACTAGAAGGAAGCACCAACTCCCTAAGTGTTCCAGCACCAACTGGATGGAAGCACCGACTTCTAGTCACACAAGCACCAACCTGTATAACAGAGAACAATAGTTCTCCCTTGCACCACCCTGCCACCCTGATTTTTCTGGTTGCAACCAGATGGAAGCTACAACTCCCTGTGTTCAAGCACCCACTTGAAACTCTGAGGACATCAGTCCTCCCTAGCACCTCCCAACCACCCTGAAATATAAATATTTTATTTTCATAAATTTATCACAGTGATACAACATTTATCTATGGCTTACTAGTCTCATCACCATTCTGCTACACTGCTCTGCTCTACCTGCATCAGTTTCTTTCTGCATGTATGTCCTTTCACTTTCTGTTCCTCTGCCTTTTATTCTATGTTCTCCATCTCTCTTCTATGCATTATGCCTTTGCATGCTCTTCACTGCATCACAATTCTACCCTACAGATTGTTCACTACATCTCTTCCTCACTTCTGCATGGCTAACTCCCAGACCCCATTCACTTCTATGTTCTACATCTTTTTCTCATGTCGAGTCATCTACCTTATCATTGTGAAAACTCTTCTTCTTCTCTGGTGGTTCACACCATGTGTTCATCATCAGTGAGCGTTATGTTGAGATTCCTTAGCTTCTCTGGCAGTCCAAACTCTTCATCTTCTCTGTCAGTTGCATCCAGTCAATTATGGCTTCTTTGGCTTCTAAGCCCCTTCCTTCACGTGATCACTGGCGGTGACCATATGCCTAGTCTTAACGAGCACTTGAGCGCCTATCAATTCAATGGCCATGATTCATTCTTCTGAAATGGATGATTTTCGCAACTTCGACACTTTTCCCTTTGGAGCTTTTGGGTTTCAAACCTTTCAAAACTTCCGAATCAGAATTCTCGAATAGATCGAATGGTTCACATTACATCTTAGAACTAGATCAACGATTAGCGTTATTCCTTACAGTCATCCTTGATTTCTTAATCCAATGGCCAATACTTAATCAAACAGTGAGATGTATGACCACCTTTTACTCTGCAGTTTCGTCTATTATTATTACGTTATCCTTCCATTGTGTCTTGATCAATGGTTGAGAGTGCACCCATTATCAGATCGAAGGAAGATATCTCCTTTGGGTCTCCAGACTTCAGAGATTTCAAGTCTCAACTCATTCTTTCCTTCGGAGTGATCACCTTCTCGGTAAGTCATAAATGGTGGAGACTGCTTGCTGTCGTTCAATGCTTCCACTTACACTATCCTTCCACTATAGTAAATCGATGGACAAGAATGCTCTGGAAGTGATATTTTAGATCGGACGTCTCGTGTCCACTTCGAGTCTTCGACATTCGGGACTTTGGGTCTTTGGAAAATTGTTGGTGGTAAAACTCTCGAAGAAAAACTCTCAGAGTGACGTAATTCTTGCATCACTTGATGACGTGTCATGATCCGAGCAGCTGCCATGTGTCACTCTGATTCATGATTTGCACATACCTGAGATGTTTATTTCAACTTGACACTTGTCGTTCTCTAACTGTGCCATGTGTCCTTGATGACGTAGACTACTGACGTGGTCTATTATATGCCCTTTTGCTGATGTTGTTTGCTAACCAACAACCCTAATCCAACAATTCTCATTTTTCCTCCAAATCCGATGGACATTAGTCATTTTGGATTTCCAGGCTTCGAGGATTTCACATTTCAAACATTCCTAAGTGTAACCTCCTCACAAATTTAGATCCAAAGTGAATTTTTCTCAATCGTTCATGATATTGGATCAACAGCTCAATCTTTCTGTGATGCATCTTTGTTGGCTTATCCTGTCCTTCCACTCAAAATTGATCTGACGGCTGACGAAAATTCGCATTCCAAGAATTTCAAATCTCAAATTTTTCCGAGTGTAACCTCCTCGCATCTTTAGACCCGAACTAAACATTGTTTGTCGATCATGTTCTCATATCAACGGCTTGATCTTTCTACAATGTGGCTTTGCTAGCTTATCCTGTCCTTCCACTTGAAATTGATCCGACAACTGACAGGAATTCGCATAATCGAATTCTCAAATGTTTTTCTCACTTATCTTTTCCTTCCACTCAAAAATGATCCAACGGTTGTGAAGTTTCTTAAAACATATCCACGATCAAGAATGATTGCGCAACCACAATCTGTGAGTGTTTTAACTCATCACCCAACTCCACAATGGGAAGATGTGCACTATTGGTGAGTTAACCACAATCGTTGATCTTCAAATCTATAATATCAGACAGTCCTGACTAATTGCGGGATGGGAACAAGCACAATGTTTAATTCTCCTTTCAATCTCCACAATTCATCCCTGTTGTATATTTGGTGATTGTGCATCTGACAGTCATGATTTAATATGACTTAAACACATTGTTTTTTGGATCAACCGCAGTTGTATATCTTCGAAGCTATGAGATCTGAAGATCTAGACGGATTGCAGGATTGTAACTGGTGAGTAGTTTAATTCCTCTTTTTCTCCCCGCAATGCATCCCTGCCGTTGATCTGGCTTGCAGATATGACGGTCTCGATTTGATATGAGTTTTATTGCACCATCTCTTATGATCTTTTGACCTTCATTCATTAACTCTCCTGAGCTTTAATCTCCATTCGCTTCCTTTTGTTCTTGCCATCAATGACAAGCACATTCCTTCCTTCCAAACCTACCAACAATCTCCCCTTTTGGAATTAATGGCAACCCTCAAAGGCTGTGCTAGACGGATTGGACCTCCAATTGTAGCATCCAGACCATTCATTTTCTCCCCCTTTGACATCAATGTCAAAGAAAACATGATCCCCCTAAGTTGTTGCAGTACTTTTCGGAGGTATCAGATATTCAACCAACACATACTCCTCCTGACAGGATGGACTCGCTTAGGTGAGAGTAGGGATGACACCCAACTTCTGACGAAGATATTCAAAAGGTGTCTTGGCTAGGGGTTTAGTAAAGATGTCTGCAATTTGTTCTATGGAAGGAATATAATTCAGTTGAATAGCTTTGTTTGTAACCTGATCTTTGATAAAATGATACTTTATTGGGATATGTTTTGTCTTTGAATGGAGAACAGGATTCTTCGAGACACTAATGGCACTGGTGTTATCACAGTGAAGTGGAATTGGATCAGTATAAGTTACCTTCAAATCTGCAAGAGTTTGTAACATCCATAAAATCTAAGTGCAGCAAGTAGCAGCAGCAATGTACTCTACCTCTGTAGTTGATAAAGAGATAGATCCCTGCTTTTTACTAAGCCATGCTACTAACGAATCACCTAAGAATAATGCACCTCTATTGGTGCTCTTTCTCTCATCCAAACAATTTTACCAATCATCATCTGAATATGCAGTTAATTGTAAGTTATGATTTCTAGAATACCAAAGACCATAAGTCATTGTACCCTTCAAATATTTGAATATCTTCTTGATAGCTGCTAGATGACTTTGTTTAGGGGTAGTCTGATAACGACCTACCATTCCAACAGCATGCATTATATCAGGATGGGATGTTGTGATGTACAGAATACTGCCTATCATTGATCGATATGGTCTTTGATCAACATCAGGTGAAATATCATCTTTACTGAGCTTGCAACCAACCACCATAGGTGTACTGACAGGAGAGGAATATTCCATCTGAAACCTCCTTAACATCTCTTTCAAATATTGTTCTTGAGAGATAAATATCCCTACAGAACTCTGATTGATTCGTAAACCAAGAAAATATGACAGTTCTCCTATCATGGACATCTCAAACTCAATCTGCATTGAATTAGCAAACCACTGAACTGAAAGGTCATTAGTGCATCAAAATATAATGTCATCTACATAAACCACAACAACTAATAAATCAACAGCTTCAGATTTTATATATAGATTACTGTCAACAGTACCTTTCGTGAACCCTTTGTCTTGTAAAAATTTGTCCAGACTGTGATACCAATCTCATGGTGCATGTTTTAGTCCATACAATGCCTTTCTTCATCTTACAGACAAAGTCAGGGTTATATGACATTTGGAAACCCTCTGGTTGTTCCATATAGACTTCTTCTTTTAGATCTCCATTTAGAAAAGTTGACTTGACATCCATTTGATAGACTTTAAACTATTTATGACAAACATAGGCAAGAAACATTCAAATAGCTTCTAATCTTTCTATAGACGCAAATGTTTCATCAAAGTCCAGTCATTCTATTTGAGCATATCCTTTGCAGACCAATCTAGCCTTATTTCTTACAATATTTCCTTTCTCATTCATCATATTTTTGTAGACCCCTTTGGATCCTATTATATTTTTATTTGCTGGCCTAGGAAAGAGTTCCCAAGTGTAATTATTTTTAATATGGTCCAGTTCCTCATTCATTGATTTTAACCAATTTACATCTTCACTGGCTTCATTGAAGTTCTTGGGCTCCACCATGGATATGAAGGCCTTATGTGATTGCTTGGTGTCTTTGGTTATCCTTCTCCTGGTTTGTACACCTTTGTCTTTCTCACCAATTATCTGACTTTCAGAATGATTCTTTTGAGTAATTCTGGAGGAAGGATTTGATGTTGATTGTTGTCATGACTCTTCTTGTCTGGGTTTCTCTTCTCCATCTGATTCTTGGACCTGCTCATCTTCAGTTTCAGTTGCGTCCTCTGTAGTAGACTCAATATTGCTCACCTCTCTTACTGGAACTCCTTCATCAACCTTTAAATCAATGCAATCAACTAATTTATGCAATCTTTTATTAAAGCATCTATATCCTTTACTATTGGTAGCATATCCTAATAAGATGCCTTCATCAGCCCTGACATCATACTTTCCAAGGTTTTCATTATTATTATTTATGTAGCACTTACTCCCAAAGACTACTTTCCAAGGTTTTCATTATTATTATTTATGTAGCACTTACTCCCAAAGACTTTGAAGTGTTTGATTGAAGCAGGTATTCCATACCACAGTTCATAAGGTGTCTTGTCACTATGTGATCTGAGGTGGGATTTGTTAAGAATATGGATTGTTGTGTGTATTTGTCGAGCTGCAGATATACCATGTAAATCAACATTTAATTGTCAACCCGGGAAGGTAGACTTAGAGGAACCAGCACAGAAAATGCAGGGCTGAAGAGGGGGTTTAAAGGATGCC
>JZKD02S1672964.1:266089-306900 GCA_000966675.3 Picea glauca | reverse complement strand
CCTGAATGTTAAGCAGTTTGAACATGAAAACTGAAAGATGAAATCAATGGTTGAAAATAATTAAGTTTCTGCTACTCTTATGCCAAGTGAACTGAACCATTACAACTCATGAACAGGACTGAAATTAAACTGCTAGAAATTAAACACAATTTCTAGAAAAAAAGAACCTACAACCATCTTTCTATTATAACTGAAGATGCACTGTAATCCTGGGCAGGGGGCCCTTCCTATCCAAGTTGCATTGATAGTTAACCATTAATCCATTCTTATAGACAAGCTTCAGAATTGATAAAAAGACAGAAGACTAAAAGAAGAAAATGTGTTCTGGTTCTATTTCATCTACTCAAAAAGATTGCATTCCTCCAAGTTGTGTTCTCTGTATCAGCTATTCCCCCCATCATCTCTCCAGCATCCTTCTCTACATCATTCCCATCCCCCTTGACTGTTCGAGATGAGCTCCTATCTAGAATGTAGATCCGTTACATTTTGGCTCCTGCCCATCAAGATAAATTATGAAAAATGGTTACATTACCATAGGATCCAGAGGTTTTGTCCAACCGAATGCAAGAAACCTGGGAACGATTAGGGTAGAAAATCGAGCATATCATCTCTTTACATAACGTTTTTGATCTCTGGCCACGCGTGGCTTTGCGCCCTAGAAGTTATAAAACGGTTTTAAGAATATTGTCGGAGGATGAGACACGTTTTACACAGTCAATCATGCCACGATTTTCTTCCTTGCGTTATGCACGAATTTAAAATGCTTGATGCCAGCCGTTTCAACAATTCAAACAAACGGTTTCCCCCCTGCGTTACACATGCACGGATTTATGAAGTGGTAGAGGGTGCCAACTGTTATGTCAAGGAAAGGTCTAGCTGTAGAGATTCCTCCTCAAATCGCAGAGTACTCTGTTTAGCTTGTTCAGAGTCAAACTTATCTTGGCATTTTTCATATTGCCCAATAACCCCAGAAACTGAAGTAAATGATGATCTTAACAAGTTGCAAATCTTGAATAATATTGCCGAAAGCATTCCCAAATAAAACACAAACATACCCTGGTCCTCCACTAGCACTACCGGGGATAACAATAACCCCATGTCTTTTTGCAAACCATTTAACAACTTCAACATCATCAGAAGCACCAGTTGGTAACTTTGCTCCAGAGATAAATTACTCCTTGTCTTCCCTTTACAGCATTTGCACCAAGAGGTGACAGTGCATCCACATTATATCTTTATTTTTAAACCCTTTCCTTCACCCATTCAGGGCCAAGCTCCAGTGAATGCAGAGAAATCTTTTGTCCAATGATTGAAGCACATATTGGGATATTATCTTGTGTTTTGAGCGGTTGTGCTCCAAGGCCCATATATGTGTAACAGAATATGAATAGCATGGAAAGAATGCCATAAAGACTTCAGGAGAGTAAACAATATCTTCAAGAACCAGCAAGAAAATGTTATAAATCCGGAGCCCAACAGTATTGATTCTACCCAGTAAGTTTGACCAATGTTCTTCTCATTCATCATTGGCCTGGCCATTTCCTGAACTGTTTTAATTTGCCCCTCAACTACTCCATTTTGTTGTGGAGCTCCTGGGATTGTGTATTCTCTCTTGATCCCATGTTTTTCACATAATTCCTTGAAATCACTTGACATAAATTCTCCTCCTTTGTTTGATCTTATTGCCTTTAACCTCTTGCCTGTTTTATTCTCAGTTGAATCCTTAAATATTTTAAATTTCTCAAATGCTTCAGTTTTTTCTTTGAGAAAAGAAACCCAAGTAAGTCTGGAGTAATCATCAATGATCAACATAAAGTAGTTTTCCTTCCATGTGCCTTCCTGTCTTGATGATCCACATAAATCCATATGACCTAATTGGAGTGGTTTCTCTATTGAAGCAGAGCTCTTGGATTTAAACTCTGTCCTGGTTAGCTTTCCCACTTGGCAGGGTTTAAACACATAGTCTTGTGGCTTTGATATTCTTGGAAGATATTTTACTGCCTCAATATTTTTTAGCTTGATTAAGTGGTCAAAGTTTAGATGTCCAAGTCTCCTATGCCATAACCAAATTCCATCATGGTTTCTTAGATGACACTCTTCTTTTTCTTCTTTCAACACATATACATTATTTTTTGTCCTTATGCCTTTAGCCACCACTTGACCTGAATTTACAGATTTTATCTTACAATCCTTGGAAGTGAACACCACTTCACATCCTCTGTCACACATTTGACTTACACTGATAAAATTATGTTTCAACCCATCTACAAGCAAAACATCCTAGGATTGTTTTTTACCATTACTCAAACCCACCATCCCTTTACCCTTGATTTTCCTAGTTCATCACTTCCAAAGGTTACATTTCATGTTTTTCTTTTACTTGTAGACAGAAACTTATCCTTGTCTCTAGTCATGTGCTTGGAACATCCACTGTTTATATACCAGGGGTCATTTTGTTTTTGAGCTGAAAGTACTAGACCACATTTTTCATTATCTTTCTTTTTCCATGTTCTGACATTTCTAGCTAAAGGATTTATCCTTGGATCTGCCTCGTACTTATTCAAATGGAAATTTGTAACTTTGTGGCCGAAGTTATGACAGTTATAACATTCGATATCATTGTTCAGTAGGTCAAAGTGATTGGTGCTACATTGTCTATTCATTGGCTGCTTAGTTCTATGTTGTAAATATTGTTTATTTATTGACCTCCTTAGTTGCATGTCTCTAAACTTAATTTGACAATTTACAATCTTATGACCAAAATTAGAACAGTAAAAACAGTAGCCATAGAAGAAATTTTGGTACCTGAAGGATGGCCTTCTTCTTGACATTTGTTTACCCATCTCCTAATCTCTTTGTTTTTTATCAGGGATCATCTTGTCTTTATTAGCTTTTGGTGACAGAGTACTCTCATGGTCTGATTGTCTGCTAACTTGGAACTTGATCATCTTTACTGGCTCTCTGGTTTCTGGATGTTTGCTACTTGAACCATTTACATAACCTAAACCAGTCTTCAACAGAGGAGATCTTTGTTTGCTTATAATTTCATTAAGTTCTGTTGTGGCTTTAATGCTTGGAATATTTTGCAGATACAATGTTTTAAACTTCTCCATCTCTTTTCTGGTTTTTACTACCTCTTTTTCCAAGGCTTCACATCTTTCCTTATTTTCTAATAGTTGTTGTTTCAAAATGTCATCTATTTTCTTTGACTCTTCTAATTCTACTTTTAGCAAGGCAAATTCTTCACCTGGTCCTTTATTGTCTCTCTCGAACTGTATCAGCAATTGTTTTTTCTTTTTCTTCTTAGATCTGAGTCTAGCAATTTCTTCTAGAGCATTGATCAGTTCTCCTTCCAAGTCAACCATAGCTTCTTCATCGTCAAAATCACTTCCTGTGCCTTTATTATCATAATAGTCTTTGTCCATAAGCATAAAGTCATTAATCTTGTCTTCACACGAAGAGTCACTATCTGTGTCTTTCGAAGAGTCATCATTATTTACACATAGACTTTTATTTTTGCCAAATCTCTTGGGTTTGTATTTCTTTTCACCTTCAGAATTATGATCATGTTTCTTGTTTGGACACTTAAATGAAAAGTGACCTATCTTTCCACAGTTAAAACATTTGAAGGGAAATTTTCCTTGGTACTTCCCTGATCCTTTCTTTAGTCTTCTCACAAATTTTGCTTCAATTTCATTAGGCTCAGAATCTTCATTCTTATCTACTATAAATGATGCTTCTATAGAGGTGGGTTTATCTTTACCTATCCTTATTTCATAAGCAATCAGAGTTCCTAGGATTTGGTCAATAGATAGAGTTCTCAGATCATTAAGTTATTCTATAGCAGAGACCTTTGGGTTGAACCTATCTGGCAAAGATCTCAAAATTTTCTGAACTAAAGTGACATCCTCAATTTTTTCACCAAGTCCTATCATTGCATTTACTTTTTCTTCAACTCTTGGAAAGTACTTCCCAACAGTTTCATCCTCTTTCATCTTTAGCTGTTCAAACTGTAATTTGTAGGTTTGAAGCTTGGCATCCTTTACCTTCTCATTACCTTCATAACTAATGATGAGTTTGTCCCACATTTCTTTGGCAAATTCTAAGTGCATAACTTTTACAAATTTTGTTTCTACAAGCCCACTCAGAATAGCATTCATATCCTTAGCGTTGAAGCTGAATTCTATCTTGTCATCCTTAGAAGCTAGTACAACTGGCTTTACATAACCAGTCTCTACCACATCCCAGACATTTGCACCTAAAGCCATTATGTAGGTTCTCATCCTAACTTTCCAAAAGGTAAAGTTTGTTCCATTGAACAGGGGGGCCTTGTTGGTTCAAGTTCCTTCATGGCTATTCATGTTTAATCTCTAGGATCTACCCTTAGATAAAAGTAACCATCTCTGATACCAATTGTTGGACAACTGAGAGGGGGGGTGAATAAGTTGTTATTGGGATTAAACAATTATGCCCATTTTAAACTCTTTATAGAACACTCAATGATGATCACAATAAAGCAGGGAAGTAAGCAATATAATATTCAACATCAATCACACACATGAAATATACAGAGACAGATATTTCTTGAGGAAACCCATAAAGAGAAAAAACCTCTTCTTCTTGATATGATAAGTAATCTTTATTTTATGTACATTATCATTCTTATGATATCCAACTCTTATTGAGGCTACAACCTCTATTTTACAAGCAACAACTTGTTGAGAGCACCAACTCTCTAGTTTCTCTAGCACCCACTAGAAGGAAGCACCAACTCCCTGAGTGTTCTAGCACCAACTAGATGGAAGAACTGACTTCCAGTTACACAGACACCAACTTTTATAACAGATAACAATAGTTCTCCCTTGCACCACCCTGCCACCCTAATTTTTCTGGCTACAACCAGATGGAAGCTAAAACTCCCTGTGTTCAAGAACCCACTTGAAACTATGAGGACACCAGTCCTCTCTAGCACCTCCCTACCACCCTGAAATATAAATATTTGCTTTTCATAAATTTATCACAGTGATACAGCATTTATCTATGGCTTACCAGTCTCATCATCGTTATGCTACACTGATCTGTTATGCCTGCATCAGTGTCTTTCTACACGTATTTCCTTGAGCTTATGTTCCTCTTCCTTTTATTCTCTATGTGCCATCTCTCTTCTATGCGCTATTCCTCTGCATGCTCTTCACTGCGTCACAGTTCTGCCCTATAAGTTGTTCACTACATCTCTTCCTCACTTCCTCATGGCTAACTCCCAGACCCCATTCACTTATTTGTTCTGCATCGTTTTCTCACGTCGAGTCGTCTACCTAATCATTATGACAACTCTTCTTCTTCTCTGGTGGTTCGCACCATGTGTTCATCATCAGGGGGCGTTATGCTGAGATTCCTTAGCTTCTCTGGTAGTCGAAAATATTCATCTTCTTTGTCAGTTACAGCCAGTCAATTATGGATTCTTTGGCTTCTAATCCCCTTCCTTCATGTGATCACTGGCGGTGAACATACGCCTAGGCTTAACGAGTGCTTGAGCACCTATCAATTCAACAGCCATGATTCATTCTCCTGAAATGGACGATTGTGTTAACTTCATCACTTTTCCCTTTGGAGCTTTTGGGTTTCAAACCTTTCGAAACTTCTGAATCATAATTCTCAAATAGATTGAATGGTTCACATTACATCTTGAAACGAGATCAATGATTAGTGTTAATCCTTACAGTCATCCTCCATTGCTTAATCAAACAGCCAGGACTTAATCAAACAGTGAGATGTATGGCCACCTTTTACTCTGTGACTTCATCTATTATGCTTACGATATCCTTCCACTGTGTCTTGATCAATGGTTGAGAGTGCTCTCGTCATCAGATCGATGGATGATATCTCCTTCAGGTCTTCGGACTTTAGAGATTTCAAGTCTCAACCCGTTCTTTCCTCCAGAGTGATCACTTGCTCGGTAAGTCATAAACGGTGGAGACTGCTTGTTGTTGGTCAACGCTTCCACTTACACTATCCTTCTTCCACTGTAGTAAATCGATGGACAAGAATGCTCCCAAAGTGATCTTTCAGATCGGACGTCTCGTGTCCACTTCAGGTCTTCGACATTCGAGACTTCGGGTCTTTGGGTGAGTGTTGGTAGTAAAACTCCCAGAGTGATGTAACTCTTGAGTCACTTGATGACGTGTCACAAGCCGAGAAGATGCCACATGTCACTCTGATTCATGATTTGTAAGTACCTGAAATGTTGATTTCAACTTGACACTTTTCATTCTTTGAATTTTCCACGTGTCATTGATGATGTAAACTGCTAACATGGTCTGTTATATGCCCTTTTGCTGACGTGGTTTGTTGACCAACAGTCATGATCCAATGGTCCTCGTTTGTCCATCAAATCCGATGGACATTATTCATTTTGGATTTTCGGGCTTCGGGTATTTCACATTTCAAACATTCCTGAGTGTAACCTCCTCACAACTTTAGATCTGAAGTGAATGTTGCTCGTTCGATTAGGATCTTGGATCGATGGCTTGATCTTTTTGCAATGCAGCTTTGCTGGCTTATCCTATCCTTCCACTCGAAATTGATCCGATGGCTAACGGAAATTCGCATTCCAGGAATTTCAAATCTCAAACTTTTCAAAGTGTAAGCTCCTCGCATATTTAGACCTGAACTAAACGTTGTTCGTCAATCATGTTCCCAGATCGATGGCTCGCTCTTTCTGCGATGCGGATTTGTTGGCTTATCCTGTCCTTCCACTTGAAATTGATCCGACAGCTGACGAGAATTCGCATAATCGAATTCTCAAATGTTTTTCTCTCTTATCTTGTCCTTCCACTCAAAAATGATCCAACGGTTGTGAAGTTTCTTAAAACAGATCCATGATCAAGAATGATTGTGCAACCATAATCTGTGAGTGTTTTAACTCGTCACCCAACTCTGCAATGGGAAGATGTGCACTAATGGTGAGTTAACCACAATCATTGATCTTCGAAGCTATAAGATCGTACTATCCTGACTAATTGCGGGATGGGAACAAGCGTGATGTTTAATTCTTCTTTCAATCTCCGCAATTCATCCCTGTCATAGATTTGGTAATTGCGCATCCAACAGTCATGATTTAATATGAATTAAATGCATTGTTTGTTGGATCAACCGCAGTCGTAGATCTTCGAAGCTATGAGATCTGACGATCTAGATGGATTGCAATATTGTAACTGGCGAGTAGTTTAATTCCTCTTTCGCTCTCTACAATGCATCCCTGCCATTGATCTGGCTTGCAGATCCGACGGTCTCGATTTGATCTGAGTTTTATTGCGCCATCTCTTCTAAGATTTTGTCTTTCATTAACTCTCCTGATATTTAATATCCATTCGCTTCCTTCTGCTCCACCTTCCTTTCTTGCCATCAATGAAAAGCACACTCCTTCCTGCCAAACCTACCAACAACTACCACATATTTTTTCTAATCTTCTACTCAATTTTGACAGCATATCAATAAGTCACGTCCAAGGACGAGATGCCCAAAAACTCCATTTATTTTTGGATGTATTTATGTAGAAATTCATGGTAATTTAGCACTAGATGTCACTCAGAGTATTTTATACCCATCTTGGTGCACAAGGTATGGAAGACATTGGTGAAATCTAGCATTGTTTGGCCCATTTCCTACCTCAGTGTGGTCCATCTTGTATATAATTCAGCATCACTTCCAACGGGCTAGTATTGTTCCTTAATACAATCCCTGAAACAATCCCTGAAATAACCCCAAGTGGGTGTGACTACAAATAATGGAGATTCATTTTTTTTCCTTTTACTCACATAAAGTCTCCCACCAATCTTTGACATGGGGGGCGGCCTTAAGGAGTGAAAATGTAATTTTTTCTCTATCAAAAAAGTTATGGACAAAAAAACACCCTTCTAGAAGATTTAACCATTTGTCTAAAGAATCCACATCTATCTGACCTTCAAATATAGGAATCTAAAAGTTGATTTGTACCTTGAAGGGGGGGTGACTCCCCTCGAGGAAGATGTGTCGCCCATTGGAATTCGTCGAAGGATTTGGGCAAAATTTTCCATCATCTCTTTCATCTATCGCACGAGGGTTTCCTCACGTAATAGTTTAAAGGGATCTGACACCCCCATCATCTCTCTTTTCTTACCCCATGGGAATTCTTCGGGTTTGACAAGGCCGATCTTGCAAAGACTCAACTGGTTTGAGTCCCAACTGCTTATACCCTAACCTCATTGGGGACATGCACAAAGAAAAAAATGAAGAGCAGATCATGTTGATTCCACTGATCCAGATTTATGATCGGAATGAATTGAAACACAGATCTATAACATTAACATAGATATACAGTGAACAATAACAGAGATACAATGAAACTTATCTTCTATTCAATAAAGAAATATGTTGAAACTGTAAAATGAAGAATGAAAAACAATCTTGCTCGAATGGTGGTAGATAATTTCTGAGAAGAGATGTGGTGGCTACGCACATTCGTCTATGCACATAAAAATGAGGCCATCATGCCCTTTTATCATCAAGAAGTGCTCAAAAAACCCTAGACATCCCAAAACCTAACCCTAGGAGATGAAGCGCCAAAAGTCATGTGGGCCCCGATGGGGTAAGTTGGTACATTAACGTCTTGGGGTCGTAACTTTTGCATACAATCTTCGTTTTAGGAACACAATAGCTTATTGGAAAGATATATTCAAGGACTACACATTTTGTCATCACACTTTGATTTTATATATTTTTTTACTGTGACGGGCCCAAAAAATGTTGTTTAGGGCCTCAAAATGACCCGGGAAGTTTAGGACTTGAAAATCTAGAAAAAAATTGTCAATATGAAAATTGTATGTGAACCAGTTGGAATAGGTTGGTGGCCACCGATATCCACATGGATATGCTATCCTAGAGCATTCTCCATCTTGACAGGAAAAAGAATAATATGAGGAGTCATATTTCTCGATCATGCCTTTTGAAAGAGGTAGTCCCTTTTGCATTGGAGACTTTACATCCTGAGCCTGCCAATCTTCATGGATTGGTGCTAACGGTGTCAATACTTGATTCATGATCTGTAACTTTATTTCCAACTCAGAAAAAATATCTTTATGGAATTCTTCATGGCATATCATTCGATCTTCGAGCTTTTGCTTCTCTTCCTCAAGAGCTTGTAACTGCATTCTTAACTCAGAATTCTCCTTCTGGATTTTTCAATTAATGTTATTTTATGGCCTAAACTTCATGAGAGCTTTACTCATCTTTTCCTCTTGATAAGAGTCTTCAAAATATTCACCAATGGAATTCTTGGATCTCGTGTCACATTAGCAACTTGCAAATGTACATCAAAACTAGCTATGATACCACTTGATCGGAAAATATTTAGACACCACTTATTTCTTTACAATATATACATGCACCATCTAACTTGATTCAAAATCATTTCCTAATCGTATTGAGGTGATTTGTAGAAAAATGATGTGTTATTTATCTAAAAACTCATAAAATGATGATTAATTTTCAGAATGATGAGATGACACAGTAGAAAATAAAAGAACTCATATTACATATGTAGATGCAATATATTACTTCATCTTCAAAGTCCCTTTAGATAGCATGATTGTCCTCCATCATCTCAAACACCAATTACATTACAACATGAGATTGAAAAAAGACATTTTTATGGATTCTCTTTAATTCCACTACTCAAAACAAGAAAATGATTTCACCATTATAATCCTTGTGAAATTCTGATAAATTTGACTATAAAGTCGACCAAATTTTGAACTGGCTCAATTTCACCATTTTTACACACCAAACGATGCACTATGGTTCTCATTAATAGAAATTTGAACTAATAATTTTACAAATTACCTTTGATCATAAAATAGAACTAAAATTCATACTCCTTGCAAAAAATCATGAAAAATGAGCATAAAGTTTCCTAGGTGCTATTAATATACTTCATGGCATGCTTTATGAGACACACCATATTTGGTCTCCTCTCTTGCACGTAAATCTATGCAGTCTGTACAACCTCAAAATTTGTGTCTTCATTGAATAGAGTGTCAGCTCAGGATCTACACCCTCATTATATTTGAAAACATTCAAATATATTCCCTTAATATAGGTCGTGAGCCTCTTAACTCATGTCTAGATTTTTTGCTAGGCATTAACTATATGGTTAGGCAGATCCCTAACAAACCCACTCTTGTAGCAGAATTGCTTAAGTGTTGGTGCATATGATTGGCAGTTCGAGGGCTCAATCCCTATAGACCGCCAGTTCATACGTTGTTTCTTTATATGGTTATTAAACCATATATTATATATATGGCATGTGGTTAAACTCTCGCGCGAGTATAGGACCCGTGGTTATATGGAATATTACAACAACCATGGGCTATGGGTCGAGGGATTAGTCCCTCGGCCTTTTTTTCTGCCCAAATTTTTTTTATGCAAACTCAAATATAATAAAACCCATAGTCTCATTGAGATTGATCGTGTGGTGTATTGGTAAGACACTTAAATAAGGTTAGGGAGGTCACGAGTTCAACCCCCATCGACTACCATACAAAAATTTTAATATACATAAACCATAATAGCCAATGGGAGGATTCCATATGGAAGCCTCTCATTGGCTTATCTCTGCCACATGTCTCCATATGATTATTCCACCTGGACTGTATGGATCTACCACTTGTCAACCTATGACTTGTCCACGTAAATTTCTAAGTCAGTGTACAATCAGTCCATGTGGCATCTTAGGGGTGTGGCCACATCATTGTCATACGATTTTTGACCAAATTTTGACCGCTCATAACTTTTTCATACGATTTATGTTTGACTTGTTGTTTACATGTTGGAAAGTTGACGATGAGCTCTACATATTGATATCTCTTTAGAGAGCATTTTGGATACCTGAATTTTGATCTTTTATGGATCCTCCTAAACCTCTGTGAGCATTTCAGATCCTTTTGGAGCTCTGTGAGAATTCCTTATATCCTCTTAGATCACACCTTAAGAAATCTCCTTATGGTCTTAAGCAAGCTCCTCGAGCTTGGTATGCCAAAATGGACAACTTTCTTCTTGACATCTGATTTTCTAGATGTCATTATGATCCTAATGTTTATACCAAGAAAGTAGGAAGCCATCTCATAATACTTTTTATTTATGTTGATGATCTTATCCTCACTGGTAGTGACCCAAAAGGTTTAAACCATGTGAAAACCAACCTTAAGAAGAAATTTGAAATGTCAAATTATGTTTTTTGCACTATTTCCTTGGCTTCCAAGTTTTGCAAACCAAGGAAGCATTTTTTCTTTCCCATTCTAAGTATGCTTGTGACCTTATTTATCTCTTTCACATGCAATATCATAAACAAGCCCCTTCTCCCTTCCAGTTTGGAGTTGAACTTGCTGCCACATGTACTTCTCCCGAAGTTGATGCCACTTTGTACCGTCAGTTAGTTGGTAACCTCTTATACTTGACTCATACATGTCCTGATATTTCCTTTGTTGTTGGTCTTGTTGCCCGGTATATGCAAACACCCCATGAAATTCATTGGAAAGCAGCTAAAAGAATACTTCGGTATGTCAAGGGTACAGTTCAGTTCGGGATACATTACAATTCATGGGGGACTCCTTTATTGGTTGGTTTCACTGATTCAGATTGGGATGGTGACCTTGATGATTGAAAGTCTACTAAAAGTTATGTTTTCATCCTTGGTTCAAGACCTGTTACTTGGGCCTGTAAGAAACAATAGACTATTACTCTTTCTTCAGTAGAAGCAAAGTATCGAGCAATAGTTAATGCAAGTCAGGAACCCTTGTGGCTTTGAAAAATCCTTTCAGAGTTTGGATTCCAGCAGCAGCATTCGGCTAGTCTTTGGTATGACAATCAAAGTTCCATCAAGCTTTCCAAAGATCCAGTTCAACATTATCACAGCAAACACATCAAGCTACACATGCACTTCATCAGAAAACTCATTCATGATTGAGTTATTGAAGTGCTCTTGTAAGGTACCAGATCTATTAAAATAGTTGAAAATGGAAATATTGAAGAGAGTAATAGTGGAACAACACAATAGATGAAACACAACACTAAAATAATACCTTTATTGATAGGAAACAATGTTCACTTGCCTCCTTGAGGGGGAAACCTCCAGCAGAGCATAGATCTATTACAATAATTCTCCAAGAAAAAACCTCTCATACCCTCTACTCCTATTTATACTAAATCTATCTATCCAAAGGAACAATCTAGAGGAAGATCCTTCTAGAAGCAGAAGCTTCTATTAGGTCTTCTTACATTTGACTTATTCTTCCTTATTGCTAGGCCTTATCAATATTTTCCTTTATTACATGGAAACATATTATTCTACCTACGTGAGGGGTTAGGGAGGTTAGGTCCCTAACATGCCTCCCCCTTAAAAATGGTCTTGTCCTCAAGGCTTGAGATGGGGAAATTGTTGCAGAATGGTAATTGGCTCCCAAGTGGTATCGGGTGGAGTTGTATATTTCCACTGGACTAACACTTCCTTGATGGTGCGTTGACGAATACGGTGCTCATGGTGGTCCAAAACGGCTTGTGGCTGCAATGAGATGGAACCTTCTTCATCCAACTTGGAAAGGTTGGTTTGAGTTTGGAACTTAGTTCCAATCACCTTCTTTAAGCAAGAGACATGAAAAATAGGATAGAGCTTAGAATGATTGGGAAAATCTAACTGATAGGCCACATGTCCCACTTGATTGAGAACTGTATAAGGAACATAAAATTTGGGCGCTAGTTTCTGACAATGGTCGGCCTTGAGTGAATTTTTCTTATAAGGTTGCAGTTGAAGAAACACCTGGTCTCCTTCATCAAATTAGCATTCAGAGCGACCTTGATCTGCTTGTTGCTTCATGTGATTCTGATCCATAGCCAAATTCTCTTTGAGGGTATGGACAATAGACTCTCGAACTATAAGTGTTTGGTCAACCTCCTAGACCTTCGAGACACCTGGCATGTATGAGAGAACTGAAGGGGGATTTTGTCCATATACTTCTTCAAAAGGAGTCATACGAGTAGTTGTATGGTAAGAAATGTTGTACCACCATTCAACTAGTGGTAACTATTGAGCCCACTGATTTTTTCTTTCATATGAGAAACACCTCAAATATGCTTCCAAACACTTGTTGACAACTTCAGTTTGACCATCAATCTGGGGATGATAGGTTGTCTTGAGATGCAATTGGGTGCCCTGTAGCCTGAACAATTCTTGCCAAAAATTGTTGGTGAAAGTGGGATCTCGGTCAGAAACAATAGAATGAGGCATGTCATGAAGCTTGAAGACATGATCCATGAAAAGTTGAGCCACAGTGGACGCAATAAATGGGTGTTGAAGAGCACAGAAATGAGAATACTTGGAAAGATGATCAACGACCACCATGATGATGGACTTATTGCCTAATTTAGGTAATCGGAAGCAGTTGTAGTGTGCCAAGATATTTGACTGTTTCACCCTTGTTGCGTTGACAAACATCACATTTTGCCAAAAAAGTGTGAACGTCATGTTTCATACCATCCCAGAAAAAATAATGTTGACCCAGTCATATGTTTTGGTAAACCCTAAGTGCCCATCTGTGGGTGTAGCATGAAGCTCAGAAAGCACCGTGGATTTAAATTGTGAATGTTTACTTAAATACAAATGGCCTTTGTAGCAAAGCTCATCATTGTCTTAAGAGTACCTGGAGGAAACTGGAGATTTGGCTTGCAATTGTTGGATCATATGCGAAATTTTGGGATCTTGTAGCCATTCCTAGCGAATAGTTTGGAGCCAATCTGGTACAATGAAGGAGAGGGAAAAAAGGGACCCTTCATCTTCATATTTTCTAGAAAGAGCATCGGCAACCACATTTTCTTTTCCTTTCTTGTAAACGATCTCATAATCATATCGAAAGAGCTTAGTCACCCATTTTTGTTTCTCAGGGGAGGAAGTTCGTTGCTCCAGAAAATACTTGAGGCTTTGATGATCTATATTAATTTAGAAGTGTTTCCCCAAAAGATCCACTGCATGTAGAAAATCCAACATTTATTTTTCATATATTGTTTGGCCCAAATGTCGCTCTGACAATTGTTTGTTGGTAAATGCCAAAGGTCGGCCATCTTGCATAAGGAATGCTCCAATTACTCTCTTGGAAGCATCATGTTCTAGGACAAAGTTATTTGTGAAATTAGGAAGGGCCAAGACTGGAGTGGTGCACATAGTTTCCTTCAAGGCTTGAAAGGCATGATCCGCTGCGAGATTCCAAGTGAAATAATTATTTTTAAGGAGAACAGTGAGAGGCATCACAATCTTTCCATAATTCTTAACAAACTTGTGATAATAGTATGTTAAACCTCTAAAACCACGTAATCTTTTGATAGTCTTGGGGTGAGGCCAATCCTGCATAGCTTCAATCTTCTTAGGATTCACCATGTCACCTTCCTTGCCAACAATATGACCCAAGTACTCAACTTCTGAAGCTCCAAAAGCACATTTATATTTTTTAAGGAAAAGTTGGTGTTGAGAGAGTAGATGTAGAACTTGATCCACATGAGAAAGATGGTCTGTCTAGATTTTACTATAGATGAGAATATCATCAAAGAAAACTGAGACAAAATGACGGAAGAGATGATTCATGAGGATTTGGAAAGTGGATGTAGCATTACACAAGCCAAAGGGCATGACCAAAAACTCATAGTGTCCCTAATGAGTTTGAAATGTAGTCTTAGGAATGTCAACCTCTTTCATACGTATCTGGTGGTAGCCAAAACGAAGATCAAGTTTAGTAAGGAAATGGGCACCACTCAATTCATCCAAGAGATCGTCAATGAAAAGAATGGGAAATTTGTCTTTGATGGTGAGTTTGTTGAGACCACGGAAGTCAGGACACATGCGCCAAGAGACTTATTATTTAAGTACCATGTCCACAGGAGAAGAATAGAGGCCCTTACTAGGACGGATAATGCCTGCGGTGAGAAATTCTTGAACAATTTTCTCAATTTCATTTTTCTGGGAAAGTGGATGATGATAGGAACGAACATTGGGAGGAAGGCTTCCGGAGACAAGGGGAATGGAATGATCATGAACATCATGGGAAGGAGGAAGGCCCTGGGGATTGGAAAAAATATCTTTATGCTTGGAGAGGATGGATTATAGGTCAGGATGCAAAGAGGGTGTCTCAACTACTTGAATGGAATGGAGTTGAAAAATAATACCAGAGTGACCTTTCTTGAGGATATTTTCCATGTGATGGGAACTGATGATCTCAAGAGAATCGGTTGTGAGTCCTTGGCACTGATATTGTTGTCCCTCCTGTTGGAATTGCATGTTTGTTGGCCCTTGACCAATTTTTGAGGATCCTTGGTCATGTTTGACCTATTTTGGGACTTCGACAGGCTATCGAAGGCGGAGCTAAAGTCGAAGAGAAGATCGTGGGATCTTGTCCCCTTGTTTAGGTATTTTTTGGTTTTGATCTTATGTAACGAGTATGGGGATGTCGGCCCATGGGTTTACCCATGTTTAGGCCCATTTTGTAATGTATAAATAGAATGCTAGGCGATTTAAGTAAAGGCATGCAAGTGTGTGATACCAAGTGCTAAGTGCAAGTGATAGTTGTACATGCTTTGTGCATGTTGTGTGAGACTTGCAAGGCTAAGTGAAAGTGACTATAAGAGATTGAGTAGAAGCTTTGTGTTGTAACCTAGCTTGGGGAAGGAGGATCTGGTGAGGTGTGCATGGATCTCTTTTCCTATGCAGCGTAGTATCTTGCAGCTATGTGCATGTAGAAGATTGACAGAAGATAATAAAATATAAGAAGATTTGATGGACGTAGCCCCAGGCTAGGGGTGAACCACGTATATCCTGTGTTGCTATGATTTGTTTGATGTATTGATATGTTTATGTATTTACTTGCTTAGTGCTTTGATATAGATGAATGATAGATAGATATGTGATGCTTTGTGCTTAATAATGTGGATGAATGCTAGATCTAACCTATGTGAATGTTCTTAGTGCTTGAATATGCTAGATCTGGGTGAATATTGCGATGCTTTGTGATTAGGGTTTTAACTACGAAGTAGATACTGGTTAAATACTTATGAACTATAAATGCTAAGTGCTTTGATAGAATATTGTAATCATGTATCTGTGTCCCAGCTAAGGTTGCAGACATTGGATTCCTGCAACCACCCTTGCCTCTACCTCGGGTGAGACTTCATTTGCTTCACAGGTGTTGCCGAAAGGGTCGGTAGTTAGGGTTTTGTTAGTGTGCTCTTGAGCGTTGAACCCTGGGTCTTCCCCTGTGCTAACAAATGGTTTCGTTGCCGGGACCTGAAACTGTGATTGTTGGGAACTGAAGTAAAGAAAAAGAGAAGATCTGTGTGTATATTTGTTGTTGAAGTGCGCAGTATTCGACCTGAAACTGTGATTGTTGGGAACTGAAGAAAAGAGAAAGATTTGTGCGTAGATCTGTTTCCCTAGTGCGCAGTATTCTACTTAACTTGTGAAGCTATGTGCTAAGAAGAGAAGTCATATCTGAAGAAAAGAGGTAAGATCTTGAAGCTTTGTGCTCTGATAAAGGTAAGAACAATGAAAAGTTTTGATTGAAAAGGTAAAATAAGTGGAAATTTTTGTTTCAAAAGTATGGATCTAGGTATGTTTGATAAATTTTGTCCTAGCTTAAAAAATAGGGCATAGCTAGAAGAAAAAATATTTGATATGAGTAGATCTGGTAGAAATGATGAAAGATATGTTATTCCTATGCATAGAAAGAATGTTTGGACTAACAAATGGATGCAGGATCCTAGAAATATTTTTTTGCAGGTTAGCTACTATGACCCTAGTGCGCAGTATAGGAAAATATGGAGATCATTTAAAATAAAAAGAGGATTAACCCTTTGTTATAATTGCAGAAGACCATGACATATTGCTAAGGAATGCCCTGATAGAAGACCTAGTTGTCTTTGTTGTAAATCTATGGACCATGAAGTTTTGGATTGCCCTAGAATGATTGCTAAGGTTGAAAGAATGAATATGAGACAAGAAAACCCTGAGGAAGATCAAGAAACTAAGACCATGGAAGAACCTTAGAAAGAATTAGATAATGTATTGCTACAAATGAAAGAAACCCTGAATGATCACAAAAATATCAACTTATCAGAGATATTCAAAGAAAAAGAATGCATAGAAATAAGAATAGGAGACTTCGACATTGACTGTGTTCTGGATGAAGAAACACAAGTGAATATCATGATAGAAAGAACTTTGGAAATTCTAGGAAAGCCTGTTATGATTCCTTCATTGGGAGGAATAGGATTATTCATAGGAAAGTTGATAACCCTATGTGGAAGACTCACTCAGATATCTATGAGTGCTCATGGAACTTCGACAGAGGAATATTTTGAGGTTGTTAAATTTATTGAGAATGGCACCCCATTTGTTATGTTACTAGGAAAAACCTGGATTGAGAAGGATCAAACCAAAAGAAAAGAAGAGGAAGGCATAGAACAGAAGAAGCAAGAATTAAAATATTTCATGACTAGGAGGATAGCGCACTTGATTGAAGAATAGGAGAACAAATCAAAGCTACTTAGGACCAGAAACTTGGATGTTGAAGTTGAAAGAACACAAGAAGACTCACAGAAGAGTGGAGCACCTACCCCAGACAGAGAAGAAGTATTTCCCTTGAACCCTATGAAAGAATATCAACAACGCGAAGTTACTATGTCAAAAGAAGGTAAGAATCAAAATGGAAAGAGAAATATTGAGACAAAGATCATAGAGAAGAAGGCTAGAAATCTCAGTAAGAAGAGAGCAAGTTGTAGAATGTTCCAGAGGGGACTTCACAGAAGGAAAATTTGCAAAACTGGAACTTTGCCTCGATATCAAAACAGCGCAACATGGCACTTTTCCATGGTGAAGAAATATAACCATTGAAGGCATTATGACCATTAGACCAACGCCCCCAAAAGGTTAGAACAGCAGTTATGACCAGAAAGATCGCCATCAGACCCCTGGGACCATGTCGCAAGAGACAAAACCACATTGATGAAGGCCTCTTGTCCATTGGAGAAGACCCGTTACATTGTTGTCTACTTATTTCGTCAACTGTTGCACCGAGAACACTTTTGCAAATTGTATCCAAGCCAACTCATTACTACTGCAATGTGTTTATTGAGATCGACACCTGTTCTATTGCTTTGAGAACCCATTCATAAATCTGAGTTATCCGATCTTGAATGTGTATGTCGTACAAACACAGTGTAGCTAAAAAGTGTGTAGAATAAGTTCTAATCGATCTAATGGCAGAGAAAGTAATTTCCGCAGGGATTCAGGCCTCATCAACGTGAGGAGTGCAAGCCTCCCCATCAACTACTTGCAGATCTGGACCATCCCGAGTTGTGGCAGAGAAGAGAACCAAGCATCGAGATGACTTGGTGAATGGGAAGTTAATCCCGAATATCCTGCCTGACTACAACTCGCCTTTGGTTGGTGTGGTGAGTCGTGACAGTGTCCTGAGGGATTTTGATTACACCTTAGTTACTGCGTACCTCTCAAAGGGGATACGTGCAGTTAGAACACAATAGGATAAGATCGTGACATTAAAATTTAGCAACTTCAACCTAGGAGACCACAAGAACCACAATATTATTTATCCTCATAGATATACTTGACTAGGAAAAAGGGGAAGAATTCAAAAATAATCCCCCAACCATGGACTATGAACCTCGCACAGTCCACCATCCTGAATGTGATGAAGATTCCACATTTCATAAGGCACTAGGAGGTTAACACGTGTGTCAAGCTCCTGCCATCGTGCTACCATGGAGGCTATCTATGGCTAGACAGATGCATCACAGTCAATCTGACATCGATCCATAGGATCACCGGATTGAGCATGCAGGGACCCGACCCATAGGACTTCTACCCAGGGAAGGTTGCAAACCGTGCATTGGCACAAAGGATTAAAGACACATATGGCAATGTAGAAAAGGGGACGCGAGGCTACAAGGTATCTTCCATCCAGAATGGTGCATTGAGCTGGGCCTACCAGCTGATCATAGGAAAGCTAGTGAGAAAGAACATACCTACGCAGGTCACAGGGTTCGTTGTTGACCTCACCGAAAAATATGTAGAAGGACTCCAGATGAACTGGGTGAAGTACTTATTCAATCAGCTCGAATTGGATTGTCGTGAAGCTCAGGATCAGGGCTATGAGTTCCATTTTAACTGGTTGTTGATCCTCATATCATTTAATTCTTGGAGATGTCGGAAGGTGCGACCTTCCTAGACATTGAGTCATTCGAATCACTCAATGCGAAGTTCGCTACGCTTTGGTACTCGAGCGATATGGGAAAACAGTGGCAATCAAATGCAGTATTCCACACATACTATCTTCGGTTGAAGAGGGCTATTGGGGTTGTCCCTCGTATGATGCCAAACACCCTTCACCGGTTTAGACCCCTCATGAAGTTCCACGCATATCGTCACTTTATTTATATCACTGCGCGCGCAGAAGAGCATAAATAAGAGATTCATTCATATTATAAGCTCACATAAGAGGACCTTGAGGAGATAACTAAGGACTAGTCTGCAGAGCTCCTTATCCCTGCTGACCCCACAGAAATGTGTGATATAGAACTAATTGGTAGCTCGGAGGCCACTCATGAAGAACACAACACACCTGGAAACAGCAGAAGGAAGAAGACCAAAGAGGTACAAAACCTGAGTAGCACATCTGAAGAAACCGCTTCAGAATCACCAGGACGAGGAGGTGATGACAAAGTAGATAAAGAAGAGACCAATGGAAAATATGATCAGCAAAAGCAAGGAGAATTAACACCGCCTAGGGATCATGTTGATGAGGTTGATCCCTCTAAGAAAAGAAAGGTTTCCCCCATGAAACCTACTTCCTGGAAGAAATCCATAGCTAGTAAGACCAAGTTGCAGACTGTTCTCATGCTCGATGAATTCAACTTCATCATCACAGTTGTATCAAATGCCTTACAGGATATTATGCAGAACACTGAAGCCAAGAAAGCAACCATGTATGATAGGATCGAGACAGAACTCAGAGGAATATAGCAAGCCCTTCAATCCAGCCACGTAGTATCCACTGCACCCCCGCCATCAGAAGAACCAGAGTTGGGAGATGAGCCTGCCCAACTCCGCAGAATAGTTGATGTGACTGAAGCTCACCTTCGTCAAGTGCAAGAAGAGAAAGAACAGACCATGGTGGCCCTGAAGCACAATAGGAAATGGTAGAGCAACTTTGAGTTGCGTAGTAGGATAAGGATGACCTCCACACCAAGTTTGAAGAGGAGAGAGTGTAGGTCAAACAAGAGAGAGAACAGTTTCTCGCAAAATAGCTCGAAGTCAAAGAAGCAGTCAGCAGAGCACTTCGCTCTATGACAAGCTTAGAGTAGAAGGCGTAAGAACCAGTGGAGCAGCAAGTAGCGCAGCTTGCAGAAGTTGTCCAGTAGCTTCAATAGAGAATCGTAGACCTAGAGCTACAAACAGTGCCAAGTACCCCGCAGGACGTATGAGATCAAAGAGAAGCCACTACCCGGAGCGTAGTTGAGAGGATCAGAGCATTCACTCTGGAATGTAAATAGCTTAGCAGTAGAAGTTCACAAACCTACGAGTGACTTACTTAAGACCCTGAACTAAAGGCACTGGAGTCATAGCTCCAGGAGGCAAAGAAGCAAGCAGCAACAATACAGGTGCAGTTGAAGCTCCTGTCAGCAGTTGAAAGGATGAAGAAATCCTAGGAACAGGGCACTGCTCAACAACAGGTCCACACCATACAGATAAAAGTCACGGAAGTGACTAAGAGGCTCCAACCAGTCTAGGACGAAGTGTGCCAACTGTTTGAGGAGATTCAAGGATGAGGAGTAGAGCTGGAACAAGTCGTCACTGCAGTCGAACAGTGCTTAAAGGGACCTGTCAACGAAGCATTTATCAAAGAGTTCATTGAGCAGGAGGCCTTGGCGCAGCAACAGGTCGAAGCAGCTCGAGCCAAGCTCGAGGCTTTTGAACCAGATATAACCATACTAGAGTGACTCAGGATGAGTCACAGGTGAGTTTTGGGGGCCTGTTGGCCCTTGACCAAGTTTTGAGGATCCTTGGTCATGTTTCACCTATTTTGGGACTTCGACAAGCTTTCAAAGGTGGAGCGCAAGTCGAAGCAGAGATCGCGGGATCTCGGCCACTTATTTAGGGATTTTTTGGTTTTGGGCTTATGTAACGGGTATGGGGATGTCGGCCCATGCGTTTACCCATGTTTAGGCCCATTTTGTAATGTATAAATAGAAAACTAGGCGATGTAAGTAAAGGCGCGCAAGTGTGTGATACCAAGTGCTAAGTGCAAGTGATATTTGCACATGCTTTGTGCATGCTATGTGAGACTTGCAAGGCTAAGTGCAAGTGACTGTAAGAGATTGAGTAAAAGATTTGTGTTGTAACCTAGCTTAGGGAAGGAGGATCTGGCAAGGTGCATGCAGATCTCATGTCCTATGCGAAGTAGGATCTTGTGGCTCTGTGCATGTAGAAGATTGACAGAAGATAATAAAAAAGAAGAAGAGTTGGTGGACGTAGCCCCAGGCTGGGGGTGAACCACGTATATCCTGTGTTGCGATGATTTGTGCGATGTATTGATGTGTTTATGTATTTACTTTCTTAGTTCTTTGATATAGATGAATGATAGATAGATATGTGATGTGTTGTGCTTAATAATTTGGATGAATGTTAGATATAACCTATGTGAATGTGCTTAGTTCTTGAATATACTAGATCTGGGTGAATACTGTGATGCTCTATGATTAGGGTTTTAACTGCGCAGTAGATACTGGTTAAATACTGATGAACTATAACTACTAAGTGCTTTGATAGAATATTGTAATCACAGATCTGTGTCCCAGCTAAGGTTGCAAACACTAGATTCCTGCAACCACCCCTACCTCTACCTCGGGTGAGACTTCATCTGCTTCGCAGGTGTTGCTGAAAGGGACGGTAGTTAGGGTTTTATTGGTACGTTCTTGAGTGTTGAACCCTTGGTCTACCCCTGTGCCAACAATGGTTAATGCTTTAAAATCCATGAGAATAGGACCCAAATTGCATAACCATTCAGCACCTAGCACAATGTCACAACCGCCCATGCCAATGGAATGTTAGGATATTGAAACACTTAGGAGTTAGTTAAGATTTACTTGGTATAATGTGTCATTAGGTAAAAGTGTGTTTCTTAGTGTGTTTCTTTAGTATGCATTTGTAGTTAGGAAATCTGACAGTCATGATATGTTCCGGACATAGAGTGATCTGACGGTTCATATTCTCCTCGATCTTAATGGCCATTGATTTGTGGCTTAACAACCGATTGGTCCATGATTTCTATTTAAAGAGCATGGAGGGTCATTTTTCAATGATCGATTGTGAGAAACTCTCTTGTAAAATCTCTCTATAATCTTTTTCTTTTGCATTAATAAACTGCTCCAAGTGGTCGCGTTGGTTGGGCCCGTGGATGTTTCCCCGTAGGGGTTTTACCATGTTAAAACATCGGTGTGTTGATCTTTGAAATGGTTGTGTGAGTGGTTACTAAAGGTTTTTATCCTCTGCTGGAATACCTGTGTTTTTTAACATGGTATAACAGCTTGTTTGAAGACCCTCTCCTGTTGTAGGTCGAGATCATGAAGCCGAGTTGCCTCATCTCCATTTTTTGTCATTTAGTTATGGTCTGAGAAGACTGCTCCATTTCATCTAGAGTGTTCATTTCAGTCAGGAACATTTTTTTTTACTGGAAAAGGTTTTTTTTTTCCCAAGATACGGCCATTTCAGTCAGATACGGAGGTATAAAGCCTGAATACGCATTTTTTGAATTTTTGCAAAGTATTATATTGGTTTTATTTCGATTTTATATTATTTATTTTCGGGTTACTACTCTTTTAGATATGTGTATGATATTTTCCCTGCACCCTATGCGATCTCGGTAAATCAGAAACAGATAGGAAAAGGTGCATCTTCTAGGTAAGCTAACTGAGATCTAACACTTGTTGTCATCGAGAAACGAATTTTTTTTCTTGTGTGAAAAGATTTTTTTTTTAGCATGCTCTCCAAGGCCATCTTCCACCACCACCACCACCACAACAACAACAACAACAACAATAAAAATCTTCTTTCTAAACAATACAATATGTTTTACTAGACCATTTGGTTAAAAGTTGCCTTATTAAGTAAGAGGTCTTTAGTTCAAGTCTCTCTTTTTGTTATTGTTTTTGAAAAAGTTCATACTAAAATTGTAAAGTGTATTTCACTTCAAGTATAAAATTGAATCACTATAAGTACCTTTAATATTTTATTTTAGAGTTATTTATTTTGCATGCATATTTTCTTTTATAAAGTAACTTCATTGTAAAAGTGATCTTGATCCGGATGGATCTAAGGAACATCAAAGAAATTTCAGAAGTGTCCCAGAACGCACAAAAGCGACCCAGGGCGCTCATAATGGCTTCAGCAGACAGAAAAGGGAAAACATTGAAGTTCTCAAAACTTCATTAAAACAGTATGATCGCGAAGAGCGCATCGCAATCTTTCCAATGGTACAAATGGCTCGTCAAACGGAGTTACAGATCAAAAGTTATAAGTGGTCAAAGTTTTGGTCAACCCAGTCCAGTCAACATGGATGAGTTAGCATCTGTATAGTTGACGTTAGCGTCTGTATGGATAATGTCAGTGTCTGTACAGACTACATGACAAGTGCAGAGAGTGACACGTTTCATGATGACGTCAACATGCCACATGGCAGAGGCTGCCACGTGTCACTCGAATTTGGCATTTTCAGGGTGTCACATGGACGAGTGAAAAAGTGCCACGTGGCACCCCCAGGTGACTCCATGTGGGACCACCCAGAATGTGCCACGTGTCCAAGATGACATGGACATCTGGTATGGAGGTGACGTCAGCAGCCAGGTGGACAAATCATAGGTTGCCACGTGGCCCAATGGGGACGCACCATGTGGCACCCCCAAAATGCCCAAGGATGGCCCGTGAAAAAATAAATAAAAATATATATATAAGAAGTCCACCAAAAATGGCGGTAGTTCCGCCATATCTAGCATGATCCGCCAGATATAGCTACTGCTAAACTGCCTGCTAGAATCTCCGTCGGTTTAGCAACAGTCCACCATATTTAGCCATTCCACCAAATTTAACCGCCGCCAAAACTGTCGCTATATTTAGTAGGGGCACGCGCCAAAACGGTTTTAACCATGCGCCAAAATTGGGAGGCCCATGGGATTTGATCCCGGGACCTCCGCCAACCAACATGCCAACGAATTCATTTATGACTTAACCACCCGCGATTTGTATAAAAAGGGGTTTGATTCTCAGTTCGGGGCAACGTGTGCATTCAGAGCAGAAGACACCAGTGCACAGAGCACTGAGTGCATTCATACGGCCTGGTACGGATTGTATGGAATCCGTACGGCCTATACAGATTTTGCCACGCAAACTGAGGCAAGGTTGCTTCTTGGGTCCGAAAGTGCCCGACTCAGATCAAGGCGTGGAGACAGTCATTTTTAGGTAAAATGACGCCACGAACGCAGTGGTGATATTAGTTTCCTTATCTTAGAAAAACTTCATTAGTTTAATTCCAGAATGAGTCATTTATTGCAGAGGCAGTGGGACAGTAACCGAGGCAAAGGTGTCTCTTGGGCCTGAAAGTGTCCGACTCGGATGGAGACGATTTGACAGTCATTTTTGGGTAATTCGATGACGCGAATTCAATGACGAGGACTGTTTTTGTAGCAGAGCTTCATATCAGCAAGCTAAGTGTTGGGGAAGCCAATGTAAGCATGCTTTTCATTATGTTATTTTGTCATTAAATGTTGGAGCATAGCATGTGTGTTATAGGTCTGAAGGAGCAGAGAGAGGCTGCAGCAAGGTAGCAACATCAGCTTGTTCCTTCCATCTATTTGTTTATTATCTTATTTCACATCAAATCAAACAGTTATGTGTGACAGAGAAATTGTGGCACTTGCATGACAAGTGGCCAACAAAGCAGTTCTAATTCTCGTGGGTTCCGAGATCTTTTGTATGGGCTGCATATTTATGCTTGGATATGAGCAACAAATCTAATTCTTTTTATGGCACCATGTTGATGGGGGTCATATTTTATTCTTCATCTTTTTATGTATTGAGTATGTGGGAATGATGTCCATATCAGCATCATGGATGCCTCATGAGTAGAACTTGTGAAGTTGATACATTCCTGATCACATTCCGATCTCGTGTTGTCGTCACCGAAGAAGGAATTTGGCCTTACAACTTATAAAGGAGAGACATCATTACATCAAGAAGAATAAAGCGGTCAAGCTTTGGAGCATGACCAGGAGAAGTAGCCCACTGCAAGGGTGAACTATGTTATCAAGTGAAGTGTCTTATCCATTATGTGTATTATGTTCTTATGTTGTTTTTCCATGAATTTTCTCACATAGGATGTTAAAAGAAAGCATGACATATTGCACATATGGAAGACTAAAGAGTTTTTATTCACTTTGGATTCAAGCTTATTAGACTTCAACTTTACCTTTAATTGAAAATCTCTCAAGTAAAACGATCTATAACTGACCCGTTTGAAGGAGTGACATAATCAACCGATTATTGGAAACTTATCGCTCCCGGGTTCAGATCATGTGGTATCAGAGCAGGCTTGATATCGATTGCAGGTGTTGAAGTTAAGTATGACAAGGTCACCAAAACAATCGTGGTTCGATGAGCTTCAAGAGCTTCAAGCAGAGAATGTTGGATTGAAGACATTGTTGCATGTTGTAGAAGAACAGAACCAAAGGTTGCAAGAGTAGTTGCAAGCCATGAAGATGCAGACAGAGGAAGTCTCTATGAATGAGACGGTGATAAGACCATCTTGTGACCATGGAAAATTCACCAATTATGGGTGTGAGCATGACAGTGCAAATGCATGCATACCTTTTCAAACAAATGAAGATGAGATTCAAGAAGCAAACCAAGGGTCCCAGTTTGAGGAGGAGGTAAATAAAGCATGTGTAGTTCCTTTCTTGATTAATGCTGATCATTATTTTGAAATCCTTGAACAACATGCTTCTTGCATCATCTTAAAGTTGATGAGAAAAATGGGATACGAAGACGGAGGCCTTGGAACCAATGGCCAAGGTATTGTGGATCCCATCGAGGCAGTGGTTTGGCCTCGATATGTCGGGATAGGCTATGTCCAAAAGGATGTTGGAGAAATCTCCAAAACCATTCGGGAAGAAGACCCCAGGATAGTCACTGAGACTCCAGAGGTCAACAGTTCATCAAGAGATGAAATCAATTCAGTGCAGGGCAAGAGCACAACTTCTCATGATCGAGGATTCGAGACATCTCCAGGGAGAGATGAGCATCACAATGACAGAGTTGAGACCAACTCTTCTTGCTAGTCTGACTCCAGAGGAAACTCATCGAGGTATAAGAAATCTTGAAACTCTAAAATGTCATTTGATTATAAGCATGTTAATCATATAAAACAGAGCTTTTGGCATCAAAGACCATGCACTTTTTGTGGATTGAATAACCATGTAGTGTCCCAATGCTGGAAGAGAAAATCCTTGTGCGAGAAGGTTATGGCAACCAGGAGAAGGACAAGGATGGCAGATTGTTTTCCACACATGGAAAAGAGTAGGTGGAATACACCTCTGAAGGAGAAAGGATATTGCAGCCATTGTAGCAGAGATGGGCATCATGAGGCCACTTGTTGGGCCTTACATCCAGATCTACGCCCAAAGAGGACAAGAAGACCAAACAGACATCTTCGAGAGAGACAGTCAGTCAGGCAGTGTTGCAGGAAAATCCGCCACCAGGAGAAGACCAACTACCAGAGAAAGGACAACTCGATAAAGAGGACATGTTCGGAAAAATGGTTGAACAAATGGGGTAAATCCTTTTGAGTTAGTCGAGAGTGGCCATATTTTTTAAATCACATGTTTCGATTCAGACCCCGTAGAAGGGTATTGTGTAAAAGTGGTAATTGTTGATATCACTTTTTTTTTCTGGCACATGTTGATATTGTTAGGCCTTGTGAGGTAGTTTGGGTAAGGGTTTCTTATTGTAAGTCCAATGGACATGAAACTTAATGTAATTAATTTTGGGGAACAAAAGTCTTTTCAGATGGGAGGTGTGATCCGAATGGATCTAAGGAACATCAAATAAGTTTCAGAAGTGTCCCAAAACACACAGAAGCGACCAAGGACACTCAAAATGGCTTCAGCAGACAGAAAAAGGGAAAAACTAAAATTTCCCAAAACTCCATTAAAACAATATTATCGTCAAGATTGTGTCGTAATATTTCCATCGGTGCAAACGGCTCGTCAAACGGAGTTACGAATCAAAAGTTATAAGCAATCAAAGCTCTGGCCAACCCAGTCCAGTCAACAGGGATGAGTCAGCATCCGTACTACTGACATCAGGATCCGTACAAATGATGTCAGCATTCATACAGAATACATGACAAGTGCAGAGAGTAACATGTGCCATGATGATGTTAGCATGCCACATGGCAGCACCAGAGGCTACCACGTGTCACTCGAATTTGGCATTTTCAGGGCACCACGTGGACGAGTGAAAAGTGCCACGTGGCACCCCCAGGTGGCACCACCCAGAATGTGCCATGTGTCCAGGATGATGTGGACGTTTGATACATAGGTGATGTCAGCAGCCAGGTGGACAAATCAGAGGTTTCCACGTGGCCTAATGGGGACGTGCCATGTGGCACCCTCGAAATGCCCAAGGAGGGCCCGTGAAAAAATAATTAAAAATATATATATAAGAAGTCTGCCAAAAATGGCGGTAGTTTCTCCATATCTGGCATGATATACCAGATATAGCTACAGTTAAACTGCCCACCAAAATCTCCATCGGTTTAGCAACAATCCACCAAATTCACCACCATATTTAGCAATTCTGCCAAATTTAACCGCCGCCAAAACTGTCGCTATATTTAGCAAGGGCGAGTGCCATAACGGTTTTCACAATTCACCAAAATGGGGAGGCCCATGGGATTTGAACCTGGGACCTCCACCAACCAACGCCCTAAATTTAGCTCCACAAACCAACATGTCAACGGATTCATTTACAACTTAACCACCCGCGATTTGTATAAAAAGGGGTCTGATTCTCAGTTCGGGGTAGCGTGTGCATTCGGAGCAGAAGACACCAGTGCATGGAGCACTAAGCGCTTTCGTATGGCCTGGTATGGAATGTACGAAATCCATACGACCTATACGGATTTTGGCACGCAAACCGAGGCAAGGTTGCCTCTTGGGTCTGAAAGTGCCCGACTCAAATCGAGGCATGGAGACAGTCATGTTTAGGTAAAATTATGCCACGAACGCAATGGTGATGTCAGTTTCCTAATCTAAGAAAAACTTCAGCATCTTAATTCCAGAATGAGTCACTTATTGCAGAGGCAGTGGCACCGTAACCGAGGCAGAGGTGTCTCTTGGGCTTGAAAGTGTCTGACTCGGATGGAGATGATTTGACAGACATTTTTGGGTAATTCAATGACGCGAATTCAGTGACGAGGACTGTTTTTGCAGCAGAGCTTCATATCAGCAAGCTAAGTGTTGGGGAAGCCAATGTAAGAATACTTTTCATTATGTTGTTTTGTCATTAAATGTTGCAGCATAGCATGCGTGTTATAGCTCTGAAGGAGCAGAGAGAGGTTGCAGCAAGGTAGAAAGATCATATTATTCCTTCCATCTATTTGTTTCTTATCTTATTTCACATCAAATCAAACAGTTATGTGTGACAGAGAAATTGGCACTTGCATGACAAGTGGCCAAGGAAGCAGTTTTGATTCTCATGGGTTCTGAGATCTTTTGTATGGGCTGCATATTTATGCTTGCATCTGAGCAGCAGATCTAATTCTTTTTATGGCACCATGTTGATGGGGGTCATATTTTATTCTTCATCTTTTTACGTATTGAGTATGTGGGAATGATGTCCATGTCAACATCATGGATGCCTCATGAGTAGAACTTCTGAAGTTGATACATTCCTGATCACATTCTGATATCTTGTTGTCGTTACCGAAGAGGGACTTTGGCCTTACAACTTGTAAAGGAGAGACATCATTACATCGAGAAGAATAAAGCAGTCAAGCTTTGGAGCATGACCCGGAGAGGTAGCCCATTGTAAGGGTGAACTCCGTTATCAAGTGAAGTGTCTTATCCATTATGTCTATTATGTTATTATGTTGTTTTTCCATGAATTTTCTCACATAGGATGTTAAAAGCAAGCATGACATATTGCACATAAGGAAGACTAAAGAGGTTTTATTCACTTTGGATTCAAGCTTATTAGACTTCAACTTTACCTTTAATTGCAAATCGCTCAAGTAAAATGATCTATAACTGGCCCATTTGAAGGAGTGACATAATCAACCAATTATTGGAAACTTATCGCTCACGGGTTCAGATCATGTGGTATCATAGCAGGCTTTATATCGATTGTAGGTGTTGAAGTTAAGGATGAAAAGGTCACCAAAACAATCGTGGTTCGATGAGCTTCAAGATCTTAACCAAATGCTTCAAGCAGAGAATGTTGGATTGAAGACATTGTTGCATGTTGCAGAAGAAGATAACCAAAGGTTGCAAGAGCAGTTGCAAGCCATGAAGATGCAGACAAAGGAAGGCTCTATGAATGAGATGGTGATAATACCATCTTGTGACCATGGCAACTTCACTAGTAATGGGTGTGAGCATGACAGTGCAAATGCATGCACACCTTCTCAAACAAATGAAGATGAGCTTCATGCATCCATAAGCCAAGGAGGATTCCTAGAAGAATCTTCCACTGATCCTTCTCACCAGGAACAACTGGACACATCTCATAAATTTCATAGAGAGCTATCTTGTTCATAAATTTCTTCACTTGCTTCAACATGTTGAGCTAAGTGAAGGTCTAAGTCACATCCCTTTATAGTTTTAAAATTCATGATGGTTAGATCATGCTCTTGGATCTTAGCAAGCCAATTTTCAAGCTTCCCTGAAAGATAAGTCTGTGAGAGTAAAAACTTGACAGCAAGTAAAGGGACTTTTACCAGCATGTTCTTACCTAAGATGAAGTGGCAAAAATTTTCAACTTTAACAAGAGCGAAAGTATGTTTTTCAATATAAGAATGTTTAAACTCATCATCTGACAAGCTTTGACTCATGTAAGCCACTAGTTTTTCATTAACTTGGTCATCATATTGCATGAGGATAGAAGAAACCGCTTCCTCTGTGGCATTAGTATATATTATAAATTCTTTCTCAAAATATGCCTTCTCCAAAAATGGTGTGGAACTGATTTCCTTCTTGATCCCTATGAAAGCATTTTCGACGTCATTTGTCCAAGAAAAGGAGCAATCTTGCTTAGGAAGATTGTGAATTGGTTTGACCATTACAGCAAAATCAGGAACGAAACTACGGATAAAGTTGATAATACCCATAAAGACTTGAACCTCCTTTTTGGAAATAGGATCACAGAGATTTAGGATAGCAGCAATCCTTTTGGGATCTATGCTTATTCTTTAATTAGAGACAATGTTCCCAAGGAGATTTACATTGGTAACGCCGAAGATAGACTTAGAAGGATTTAAAGAAATGTCGAATTTCCTGCATCACATGAGAATATTTCTAAGATGACCGAAATGATATGTCGGTTTTTAGAATACATAGTTAAGTCATCAAGATAAATCTGAATAATTTTGTCGATCAAATCATCAAAATCTATTTGCATAGCTCTTTGGAAAGTGGCACCTGCATTAGATAAGACAAAAGGCATACGTTCATAAGAGAAAGTGCCTCAACGTGTAATAAAAGTGGTTTTATATTT
This sequence comes from Picea glauca, assembly GCA_000966675.3. Taxonomy (NCBI): domain Eukaryota; kingdom Viridiplantae; phylum Streptophyta; class Pinopsida; order Pinales; family Pinaceae; genus Picea; species Picea glauca. Next base: position 275,990 of record JZKD02S1672964.1, on the reverse strand, counting down.
ATCTATCCTTTTTACCTTGATCTGATTGTAACCAGAAAAACCATCAAGTAAGGACATCATCTGTGACCATGCAACTTGCTGCAAAATCATTTCCATATTAGGGAGAGGAAAATGGTCTTTTATACTAGCCCTATTCAATGCGTGAAAATCAACGCATGATATAATCTAACCAGTTGTTTCCGAACTGGAACCAAATTAGAAACCCACTTAGAATACTTAATAAGGAAAATTATCCCATCCTTCAAGAGTTTTTCCAACTCCTTTCAAATAGTTGCTTACAGTGCAGGGTTAATGGGTCTTTGTTTTTTCCTAACCAGTTTTATGCCCTCCTTGATAGGAATGGAATGTTGTATAAGAGCAGGATCAAAACCACAAAGATCCTCATAAGACCAAGAAAAAACATCTTGAAATTCACTAAGCAACTCAGTGAACGTCAATTTTTCTTCATCAGAACATTGGGAACCTATCTGAATGTTCTTTGGAGAGTCGAGTGTCCCAATGTTAAAGGAAATGGCTTCACCCACTTTCTTTTTTTACTCCTCCTCTTTATGTTTCTCTTTTTTTCCTACATCACTCGATGAAAATTAACTTTCTAGAGGAGTCAAGCCCTTCGGAATTTTGTTATCTTCCATGGATATAATTTCCTTAGGCGTATAGGGTTCATTTTGTATGAAAACACAAATGCTCTCATCATTAGGGAATACCTTCCATGACTCTACATTTTCAGGGATATGAGGATGGTACAAATATTGAAAGATGCAATTAGGTCTTTGTGGCAGAATTTGTCGAGTAGGAGAGGTTGCAAAAACAGCTAACTTGTCATCCATTGAGTTCAATTCCCTTTTAACACGAATGATGTTGAAAGATAGAAAGTTTGAGATAAGTTCCCAAACATTTTGGGTATAACGTTTCATTAACTTGTTGCTAGGATAATGTATCCTATGTACAAAGTTTACAACAAGTTAGGAATCCCCAAAAACTGTAAGGTGACCACAACCTAAATTATAGGCATTTTCAATGCCTAGCAGTAACACTTCAAATTAGGTGACGTTGTTCATGAAAGAAAACTCTAACCTAGAGGAAAAGTTGTGAATTTTACCCACATGAGAGTACAAGATAATACCATCTTCGTTTCCTTCATTGGAGCATGAACCATCAAAGTGCATATGCCACATCCCGTCCTCTATGTTGATTTATTCCAAGGTAGTGTTGTCCTCATCTGCAAATATGGAATACACTCCTAGGTCCTCCTCGATATAATTTACATTAGGTTGTGGGATGATTTCTATATAAGGTTATATTCTTCCCTCCCTTAGGACTATAATGTTTTTACCATTCTGAGGAATGGATAAGTCTGTCTCGTCGAGTGAGAGGTATCCACCCATCAAGTCTTTCCAATCTATTCCTAAGATGATCTAGTAATTACTCATTGGCATGTCAATTACCTGAATATTAAGGGTTGTCCTTATTTTAGGATGCGTGCACAAAACCAAGGTCATGTCCTTGATTTCACCTATGGTCGATTGTTGTAAACTATTATAAGATAGCATGCTTATGGATTTTTCATTTGTACAATACAAGACTAACTCTTCCATAATAATTTTTGACATTACACTTGGGCCCGAACTGTCGTCAATGAGACAACAATGGGCTAATTTGTCCATAATCTTTACAGAAAAAAAAAAAAAAAAAAAAATGGGGTTTTTTTACAGGGTGTCTAAAATTATGTACACCTACCTTATTTATAGTTGAATCCTCTTCATATACCTCTTTATATATGTTGGCTACAATGGAATATTTTCCTTCTATGAAATTTTTCAGATGCTTTTGTTGCACAGGGACAGAAACCATGTCCAGGAGGGTAGCATCATCTTTACTATTATCCAATTGATTAAGAATTTTGTATTTGGAAGAGGGAAGAGGAGAGGTAGTTCCTTGATTGTTAGGAGTTTTAGAAAAATGTACAGTAGCAGCTGGTGAAGATGATCTTGGGCTAGAATAAGTGTGAGGAGGATCATATTTACATTTTGGATCATATGATTTATTTCTAGTATTAATGATCATAACATCCTCTGGTTCTACAAAATCTAGAACAACAATAGTAGTTTCAGGTCTTTTACCAAATATTTTATCTCTGACACTCTTATTTACCTCACAAGTACTTTCCTCATGGTGTTCCCCACAAAAGTTACACCAACTATGAGGCATGATGGCTTTAGGTTGAAAGTTATTTTCAGTAGGATTCCTAAAGGGTGGTGAAGAAGAAGATGAGGCCCTAGGGGTAAGTGAAGGGACATTTCCCTTCCACTCATATGCTATCATTCAATTATTCATGTCTTGTACAAGTTGTAAGAGGGCGGACATGTCCATCTATTTAAATAAGTCTCCCTTGGGAAGAGTTGTTCTTTCAAGTTGTTCTTTATACTCTAAACAAGTATGCAGAGTGGAACCAAGGTTTTCAAGGGATTTTTTTTCAATCCTATGACGGTAGGGGGAAGGTAGAGCATTATAATAATGCATAAAAGAGGCTTGGTTCTGAGGGAGAATAAGTTCAGGAATTTGGTTCTATAATTTGGTGAAATTCAAGTTGAAATATTTGATATTATCACCCTATTTATAAGCAATGTTATTATACTCCCATAACTGCTCTGTTGGGCTCTTATATTTCCCATAGGTAGACTTGAATCAATAAACTAACTCCTCCCAAGTGGAAATAATATTGGGAGGAAGATCAAAGAAATCGTTCATTGCCTTCCCTTCAATGGAATTAATAAATAAGCGCATACAAGTGTCATTGTCATTGGCTCCTATGTTGTGACGGGCATTAGAAAATGGAACCAAGTGTTCATTCATAGTGACTGTGTTATTCTCTGAAAACCTAGGGAGATGATACTTAAATTTAGGAAGTGGACGAGTAGCAGGTGCTAGGTTAAGAGGAGAGGAAACATGCCACGGAGTAGTTGTAGAATCTTCTTCAAACTGAAAGAGCCCATACTTTTTTATGACTTTGTCAGGGTTTGTAGTAGATTGGATAGGGACTTGATGACTATATCAGTTACCAATCACTGATGAAGCTGAAGGTTGAGATGAAGAAGCACCTCCAATGCCACCAGAGACACCACTAGATGTCATCTTGTGAACGATAGGTAAGGGAGAGAAAGACAACCTGGATGAATCAGAAAAAGTTCTCCTTAAAGTACTTTGTTGGGCTGACAAAACAACGTTTCTTCTTCCTATTTCAGCAATAGGGTTGATCTCAGGTGATAAACCTCTTCTTCTCCTAGAGATGTGAGGGTTTAAGAACATGAAAAGAAGATCAAAACTTTAGAAAAAAGAAAGCTATGGATGATTTCTATGTTGTCTTTGCCTAGCTTCCCAGTGTTCTCGGACACTTATGTCTTGTTCAATAACTGCCCACGAGTGTGCAATCTCAACCCAGGTATTAGCAGTCTCTAAGATGGTATTAAATAAGGTTAAAGCAATGTTTGTCTGATCTTTAAGATCAGGCTCAATATTGGGATTCCTTGCAACAAGTACAGTCATGAAGAAAAGAAACAGTCAAAGAATCAAAAGAAGAAATATAAATATATTCAATGATAATCATGCATACAATCAACCAGAGAGATATGGAAAATCTCCCAAGTATGGTCGCCAAATAAATGTTGAGGAAAATATATGAATTGTCTTACTCAAGCATTTTCGAATCTTTCTTGGCTAAGGAAAGATAGTCTAGAATATTACCCTATGATTTATAGCCTCAAAAATGTATTTCCCAATCAACAAGTATTAATTACAAGGGCTTAGGCTGATTTTTTAAATGAAAAGATTGTTGCAAAATATATAATTTTTTATATAATTTTATGAACATATGCATATTGCAAAAAGTAAAGGTGGAGATCAAAAGAAAAAATAACCAAGTCACAGAGTAACACAAATGAGACATAATAGCAATCGCTTTATTTCATTCCAAGAAATCAAAAGTATCTTTCTCTTTACAAAAATCCCTATGAGGGCATGGACCAAGGTCAAACTTAGATATCCCCAATGAAAACCATACAAAAGGACTGTGACAAGAAGTAAAAACTGAACTTTAAAATCTGGATTAGCTTGCCACGAACTGTTTCCAACTTGACTCTACACAATATCCTTTATCAGTCATGAAACTCAATCCATAAACAGACAAGTATACACAGACTATCAAAGATAGATCAACATCTCTGAAACAAGCATCTGAAATATATGGTTCAGTTTTGAACCTTGATGTCTACAATAGGACCCTATTGTCAAAAAGAGAATTAGGCATTTAATGAATTGAAGAATGAATGAAAACTGGACTATCTCATGAAAACAAATGAGCAAACCTTAGTATTGTTTTCTCCTTCTAATCTTCCCTTGCTCTTCCTTCTCATTTTGGCTTTTATGCATCCCAAATCATTTGAACTAGTTCAATTACCTCATTTAGTTAAGTTAATTAAACTTAACTAATTTTAGTTTAGGGGAAGTAATAATAATAATAATAATTAAGGGTCGTTTTATTAAATAATAACTAAGTAGGTGGGACCCCTTGTGACTCCCTTTTATTTATTTAAAAAAATAAACACAATTATACAACTAATAAAATGCATGCCTCCTTGTGGCTCCCATAATTATTTCCACAATTTGAAATTTAAATATCATAAATATTTCAAATTATATCTAAAACATGTAATATCCACATTATCCAAAAAATAGTTTGTTGTCCAAAACTTTCTGTAGTCCATTGTCTTCAACAAGTCAATCATAACATACAAATCAAAATCCATATTTTTCACTTTGAGAGGCAATCCTTCTTCTGTCACTAATTTCCCCTTTGGACTTCCCAGAATTAGCCTTAGGTTGGGTGGAAACTTGAGGCTTAATCTCACTAAAAACATGTGAGCAATCATCCCTCAAGTGCATACGGGAGGACACTGACTTTGATGAGTCACTTGAGGGAGATGAGGGGGAATGAGCAGCTTTACCTTTGTCTTTCACAGGGGGAGCCTCAGTTTTGAGTCATTTTCTAGCATGAGAGGACTATACAGGTGAGTGTGCAGGGTAAATTTGAGCATTTGGTTTTACAGGTGGAGGACGCAATGACAATTTGGGCCAGCCACGATGGTGGGAGACTGTCGGATGAAAAATATCCTACCATCCATCATTCTCAGGAAATTTTGGTTGTATAGATACATGGGGAGGCATAGGGATACCAGGGATATTTTGGGGCTAGAAAGGAGGCCTCTCTGGTCTAGGTTGAATTATACCTTGCCCAATCCAATTGAAAAACCCAGCTTGAAAAATTTGGTTCAACTCTTGAGGATCGGCATCAAAATGAATTGAGAATTTGTCCTTTTATGCCCTATGTTCCAATTACCTCTTCCCCTATTGTTTCTACCATGACTTCCTCTACTGAATAAAATCATCTTTTATGCAGCAATTTATTAGCAACTAGCCCTTAACAGACCATACATGACATTCTCTTTCTATGAAACAAAGTTTGGCTCAAAAATTAACATAAGATCCATGCAATTCAATCCATAATATTTATTTAATAATTTCCAAATGAGGAGGGAGTGAAATAGGGTTCATGGGATATCTGGGGGGATTGTAATAAGCGAAAAGGTGATATCATGACAGGGAGTAAGAACACGGGTATTTCTCAACAATTCATCAAATAATTGACTTTGCAATCAATACCAAAATATATCAGTTGCCACCTATTTATGTGTCATCTTTTACCACTGTTATACAGAGTTTTAATTTTATTTTATTGAACAAGGCGTGTAAAAATGAAATTGGGATCGTGAGGGGGTTATAATGAGCGAAAAAGTGAGAATATGAGAGGGAATAATATGGATATTGTTCATAAAAATAAATTAAATCAAACAAAAATCATAACTCTATCCCAATCACAATCCAAAAAGCATCCACTTTCAAGACCAAAACCATTTAATTGTCCCTTAATTGCAGACAAAATACTTGTTGTCTTCAAAAAAACAATTCAATTTCCCAGAAATCTTCAATTATATCAATTTGTGCATCCTATACAATAACTATGAAACTATCATTTCCAATTCCATGGTAACATCATAACCATTCGAGCCACAATCCCGCGTACTCTAATGTTGATCTTTTCCTTTTAAAACAACATAATATGCACAGTGATTCCAATTATCCATATCCAATGTTCAATTCTTGAAATCAAATAATAGTAGACCTAGTACTAACCACCAACAATCGAATTTCCAACACTAACTGACATAATCCACTGTCATCAAAACAATAATCGGGCCTGATTTAATCACACACAGGTCTTCAACATTATAATCGACACAAATATTTATTTGACACTAGTATTTAACCCAAAACATGTAGCTTTGAGCTTGAGATTCGTGTGCATTAACATGTACAAACTTCCCTTTAAAATAAATGCTCAATAAAATACAGAGCCATATAATGCGCGAGGAGAACAGAACCAAATTGTACACCCAGATGTCTCCTTTAATCTTGATAGTACCAAGATCATGTTTGATAAACCAATCACACACATAGGTTCCTTTGAAACTTAAATGGAATCATGAACGTGCTATGATTTAACACAGCAATGAGTGGAAAAACCATAAATCAACCAAGTGGAAAGTTCTCGGGTTGTAGGTAACCCATGCCCTTTTCCTTTTCAAAAAAAAAATTATCACAGAGATGAAATACAAAGACTCGATCAAGAGTTGGTCTCTGAAGTCAGAGAGCCCATGCTCTCTTTTTTTTAAGATTACCACGGTCATTTAACTGGTAAACAAAAATCTTGACCGAACCAAAAGGTGCCCGAGGGGAAATAGAAACAAATCGGGCTCAATAGAACCAAGTCAAGATCTTGAGAGTTTGCTTAATCTTCAAAAACATAGAGAGCTCTTAATCCTTTTACTTCTTAAAAGAAGTTACCACAGAGAAGCAACCACAGGTAATCAAGTATATTCTTGGAAGAACAGAGAGTCGTGCTCTTTTGAAATCACCACAGTCTTTTAACTTATAACCCCAAAATCTTGACAAAGCTAAAAAGTTCCCAAGTAGAAACAAAAAAATTTGAACTCAACAAACCAGGCACATGCAGATGTCTTTTAAAACTTTATTGCAGAGAGAAAACGAGGGTTGGTTTAAACAAGGAAGAATCATCGAAGACATGGAGAGACAGTGCCTCTTCCAAATACCAAATATGTCTATAACCTTTGAAACAAATTTGGCAGTGAGGCTTACCAACATATCAGTCGGCCACTACAACAGAGATGAGAGGAGCAAATGCTTAAAACACTTGTGGAAAGAATTCCAAATCACAACCTATGGCCACTCTATACATATACAGGATTCCATTTAATATTCTAGGCAGTACAAAGATTGGAATGTGAAATGCTTTCGGCGATAGTGACAGTGAAGAAAAATTCATAAAAAACAATAGCTCGGGGCTCGTCCAAACAGAGTAAGAACAATACCACTATCGACAGTTTCATTGAAACCTGGAGAATGAATCACAACAACGACTGAGATGAAAAAGGGGTGACAACAACTAATACCTAGATTGGTGGTAAAACCCCGCGCAAATAAAACCTCAAAGCTTGTTGCACCATTTTCATCATTTTTCCTAGAGAACTAGAATACAAACCCAAGTTGACCGACATTTTATTTTAAATCGATAACCAATGCATAAGTTTTTCAAAGCAATAACACCCATTCCTTTCTTTTAAAACGCCAACATTCCACAGTAATCACAGAGAACACAATAAACACAACATTGACACCCAGTCGAAAAATCAAGAAAAACACAAAACTCATGCAATCATGAGCCAACAAATTGATTCATAATATAGAGGGACCATCATGGATGGAAAGTAAAGAGCCATAGCTAGAAAAATCACTTCAAGGAATATTTGGCATGTGTTTTCCCCTTCAAAACCTGAAATCACGGAGCTTCCGCAACCAACAGAGCCAAATGAAATTATGGCTAGGGTGACGAGCTCGAGGGTGGTTTGGAGTGACGTGTAGTAAATTGATGTCGCCTCCTCACCTTTCCCTATTCAATTCAACGTACTAGCCATCACATTACCATAACATCAACCATTAAATTCAAACACATATTCATTGCATAAATTCAATGCCATATCCATTATATAGTACGCCACCCGAAACATATCAAACTTTAACAATAACCATATGTGCTTCCCATATAATTCTTTAACCAAAAACGCATAGTATAATAGCTAGGTCCATCAGTTCCCATTTGTCACTATTATATATACTTCAAGGTTTATATATATAATCGTTTTTCTATAGCCTTAAGACTTATCCATATTTTCTTCCTCTTTTTGTTTTGAGCTCCAATCTCATCCTTTAGCATAAACACATTTTATATTTTTAATCGATGTTAATGCATAACATAGCACCTATAAAACAACATAATTCTTATATCCATTTCACCACCCTATATTGTGAGTAACCATCAACAACATTTAGCCATAATACATCAACCAACCAAGTTGTCATAACGGATGAAACCAAGACTTGCATCATCAATTGTAGAAGATTGTGTAGACATTATCATAGCAGTAGAAAACATATAAGTGTAACACATTCATCATAGCGCCTCTAGTCTACAAGGGGGTCCCACCTACTAGTTAATTATCATAAATAAATAATAGACCTTAGCAATCATTTGTGGTCAGTATTCATCATTGAGATTTTGATTGTCAACATGAAGCAACAAGTGAGAGACATTCTCCCTAGAGGGTCCTATGTGGACTAGTAGGGGGTAATGTGGACTTCATCCTGATGTGCCTCAGATGGTCAGATGAAGGAACTAAGACATTGGTTTCATGAGTAAACCTTGATATGTCTTGAGGGACATTGGTTCCTTGAAGGAACCTCGATGTGTCCTAGAAAATACATTGTTTCCATGAGGGAACCTTGATATGTCTTAGACATGTGTTCCATGAGATGTCTAGTATACACATAGTTCATAAGTGAGTTGAGACATTGGTTTCATGAGGGAACCTAGATATATCAAGTATGGTCCAAGATAAATTAGCTTGATCAACCCCAAGGGACTGACCACCCCTTGTAGGATAAGCTAGCTCAATTCTTTTGGATACCAACTACATGACATGTATAAACACAAGTGAATGGCCCTAGTAATCATTGGGTGGACCTTCTCCTAGATTGGGTTGTAGACCAATGGAGATAGGATACATTTATCAAAAGGGTGTACTTGTGATAAATGGGCCCAAGCGTAGTCCTTCCTTGATCATGACAAGGAGTGATATGGACTCAAGGTGCTTTCCATGTATCAAATAGCATTGGGATGACATTCACTTACAGGGGCGTACCTATGGTAAATAGACTTGGTGTGATATGTGTCTTAGTCATGGTGATTTGACTTGGAATGATAAAGAGTTAAATATTTTAGATGCTATCACATGCAGACCCAGAGTGAGCCTAATGAGGCAAGCCCACTGGCTAGCGCATGACCTCCTGATCTGGATCGAATCTAATAGGAGTGGAATTCACTCTTGCAGAACCCTTGGATTTCTTTACCACATGTCCTTCAACACACAGAGACGCGTACCTTCGAATCCCCGAGGGTATTTTTTTTCCTGACAGAATCATGCATGTGACCTGTTAGGGACCTAACCCCTCACATAGGTAGAATAATATATTATGATGTAATAAAGGTCAATATTAATAAGGAAGAATAATTCCAATGTAAGAAGACCTAATAGAAGATTCCGCTTCTAGAAGGATCTTCCTCTAGATGGTTCTTTTGATAGACATATTTAGTATAAATAGGAGTCGAGGGTATGAGAACTATTGTCTTGGATATTATTGTAATAGAGATCTG